>JABFQC010002163.1:0-16884 GCA_022817085.1 Psilanteris sp. ZL-2020
TAATGTTGAATTTCAATATAAAATATATTTTTCAAGCGAGTAATAAATTACTAACTCAAATAGTAATTTGTAAATACTTCGAATCATAACAATCACGAAGCTTGTATAGCTCTTAATAGAAAAAAAAGTTAATTTTTATAATGTGTAGTATTTCTTATTTGATATAGTAATTTTTCTTACAGAAATTGAAAAAAAAAAACTAATAAGTTAATATTTTGTACTGATTTACTATTATATTAACAGAATACTCACTATAATAGTAATTTTTAACCGAATAATTTTCTCCGTGTATCACATAAGATACTAATTGTATATGTCTTAAAAGAAATTTAAATGTATAAATAGCATATCCCTAGTAATTTGATTAATATATGGACCACATATGTTTAACATATAATTCATATATTACGAATATATATTAATAATATATTATCAATATATTAATAAAATTACTAGGGATACATATATACTTAATAAAATAAAAAAGTATATAAATAACTCACCACTCCAACCAATTTAAATAATAATTAATACTCAACGAAATATTTTGTTAACATTAACAATAATTAGATATATTAAGCTTTTTAAATTATACTGTGTTTTTAATTATATAAAAACTATACTATACATGGTTAAAAATTGATATACTACAAAAAATTGTACAAGTACACTTACATAAACGAATTACATATGAGTGAATTTGCATCGTTCTCTCGATCAAATTCTGTTTTAATAAAATCGAGTACTCCGTTATCTCCAAAAGCACCCCATTCGATATCTATTATAACCTGTAAAAATAATCATTAGATAAATAAAACAATATTTAATATCCATATTTTAATATACAAAATGTATATATTACAATGAATATTGTACGATTAAATGCACTATACAAAAGCCATTTCAAATCCAATGTATTCTACATTCTAAATCAAATATTACATATAATAAAATACCATATATTTTCGACCTTAAAATGAAAAAAAATCATATAATTTTCAAATAAAAAACTCATTTAATATAAAATTCTAAATATACAGTATAATAAATACAAAAATATAACATATACACTGAACAACATAATATAATATACAAGACAGTGAAAAATTTAAAATACAAAATACAATATAACAATATACACTATAATACGGGCACTAAATAAATTAATTTTTAAGCTGAAATAAATGTCAATGAAAATAATTATTACGCGGCAATGTGTTAAATTAAGACATTTCCATGATACGTGTTTTTGTTATATATGTATTTTATATAAAAAAAAGTATTTTCTCTACATCTCCATATTATATATTTATAATCTTTATTTCTTTATTCTATTATATATACATCCCATTAAATCATAAAATAAATAATTACTAACTTGTTTTTCACCATGCCTCTCCACTTCCCAATGTTCCACTCTATCCGCTCTTTCCATATAACAAGCATTGCTGCCAGTCCCCAAAATAAGACCTATAGCCGTATTCGGGTCCTGTGTCGCACCCTGAATAAGTGTTCCAGTAGTATCATTCAAAATCGCTAAAACCTGAACTTTTGTGTCGCCTCGTTTGTCCAGAGCATTACGCAATAATGATACGGCATCTTTTCCAACAACATCGGGACAATTAAAGCTCTTGGTCCAGGTTACCAAATGGCCAACGTCCAAAGAGTGTTGAACCATAGGGAATGAAAATGTGAAACCTATATTAACATTTCAGACATAGGTATCTTTAGATCATATACGTTCTAATTTAAACAAGAAATATAGTATCATTCGCATCATTCATTTTACTCTAATTTATTTTACTCAACTTGACGTCGGCAATTCAGGGGCTACCCTGAGGCGCAAACTTGTAATAACAAATAAAACTAAATAATATATTCTGGGTTTAAAAACAATTTATCTATATATTTATGAAAATTCAATATTAACAATTAAATTAATTAAGTTTTTTTTAAAAATAATTTGAAGCTAAATTTAAACGTTCTAAATTCTATATCGTCTGATAGTAATAATGGCCTAAATATAGTCGTCACAAAATCATTAAGAGAGATAGAAGAACGTATTATTGATTTCAATTTACCAAGAGGAAGCTTTACATCTTGAAGACCCTCATTTGTGACGAAATCACTGACACATTCAGCAATATAATCAAACAGAGGAATTCCCGAGCCAACTCTCAGCTCGCAACCAATATGGTATTTTTTTACATCTTCACGTATAATGACGCCATTGACCAACTCTAACAAAATTACTCGAAAATTTGTTCCTCCTAGATCGAGTGCCAGAAATAGACCCTCTTCTGCAAATGTATTATATATGAAACATATTTAGTGTCTTCATTTACAATAAATTAATTTTGTTCATTCATTATTCAAATAGTAGACTGAAGTTAGACCATAGTGTCGATTCTAATTGCTCTTATTCGTGTAAATTCCGGGTGGAAATCGTGTGGTTTGAATGTTTAGAAATGACAATTTACTTTACTTACCAGTACCATCTGGAAGTTCTGGTATGTATGTATTTTCCATTTGAAGAGAGGATGGCTGCTGATGGATACCTTTTTCCATTTCACTTTTAAAAACATTTTGAATTTTTCTTACAGTTTTTGCGGAAAACCTCATGTGCGACAACATATTTTTTATCTGAAATTGCAATATTTCATTAAGTCTTTTATTCAATATATATGATAATGAGAAATAATTAAGATATATTATAAACATCCTAAGACATTCCTTTAATAATAAAGTTAGTATTGTTAAGCACTTATATAATTTTTTTAATATTTTAACTAAAATAATTTAGAAAAAAATTGTACAGAATTATTTATCATTATATACATTCAATTAAGTTTATGAATAATATACTAATACAATTACATCCATTCATTCATTACAAGTAATGAAAAATAATTTTATAATATTAATGAAATAGCTTATTGTTAATATTAATCTTTACAAATTAAATTTACAAATTAAAACTATGTCCATATTATCTGGAATAATATTATTAATGCATAATATTGATATATTTTCGGTAAATAAAATTTTTCAATGATATACGAATATTTCGCGGTTGTATAAATATATTACATATTAATACGCTCATGTTAATAATGAGATTATGTTTATATACAAGTAAATTAATTTAAATGATAACAGTCATATCTTTATGAGCTTTAAATTTTCTACCCTTTAAAGTAGATGAATAGGAAGTAATCAAGTGCACTTTTAACAAAACACTTATTGTGTTACGATAATTAATAATTATATTGAAGCAAACACAGTATACGTATGATAAAAACGGTATCAGATACTCGTTAATTGCGATTAATAAGGAAACAAAGTTCAAAGAAAGCAAATGTATGTCATGGCATACAAAGATGTAAACATTACTTATCTTTTTATGTTTAATGAGCACAATTATTAGTAATTTAGACCAATCTGTTATGTAGAAGGTTTTTAAAATCGTTATGATAATGCACATTTTATCGCAAATGTCATAAAGAAACTCATAAAGAAAAATGAGGAAAATTTAAAAGAAAAAACTATAAATGATTTATAGATTGTCGGTAAAAAGGGTCAGTTAAATACACTGAGAAAAATTTCTATTAAAAATTACAATGCCAAAACAGTATTCTGATGAGATGTTTGTCAACGCATAAAAATTACCCTTAAATATCGTAAACATTATTTCGATTTTCCGATATTTTTTACTGTACTTTAACGGTAATTATTCTTTGTTGACAAACATCGTATCGAAATACTGTTTTGGCACAATAATTTTAATAGAAATTACTCTCAGTATATTTTTTATAATTATTAATAGATTCAATAAAATAGTGTTTGTGAACTGTATCACACATTAAGAAATAAGTGTTTATTTAAATACAAGCAACTGTACGTGATACAATTATAATCCAAACCCAAATTTGTAATCTAAATTATGCTTCTCAACTTGTGGATAAATATTTAAAATAAGAATATTCGTTTTAAATATAGAATGGATTACGGTTTTATGCAGACAATAATACATGATAGTATTATATATATTATAAATAAAGAACACTTTTTACTTGGTATAAAATAAATATATACAAGAAGATAAAATTTTATTTAGCTAAAAATTATTAAATATTACATCATAAAGAATTAAGATCGATAAAGAAAGAAAGTTCAATGTCTTCTATTACTATAAAATTAGAATGTACTATTTTAAAAATAATAATAATAATAATATTATAACGAAACTCGCAATTAAAATAATAAAAACTCAAATTCAATGAAATTCTATTATTTTATAAAACAAAATATAAAAATATAAACATAGCTACATTAATTATACATTTAACAGTGTAAACTGTAAAACTCACTTTTCGACATCGGACATGATCAGAAATTTCCAACGGGGGAACCTGGATAGCTTCTTGAAGAGCGTAATCAGTCGGAACTGCCATTGTTGAATTAATATTTACTGAAAAATGAAAACCCAGTGTTATTGCTTTATTTTTAACGTCTATTCTCGTCTGTTTTAATTTTAAAGCTATAACCTTTGACCTTTAATGTTACTTCTATTCAATATCATCATTATATTCAGTTCTAAAAAACTGTATAAAAATCGTTTGATGTAAATAAATTACTATCAATTTTATTAAACCACTTTGCATTGATTGAAGCGGTTTCAATTAATCCAAATAATGATATAAAAATCAATACTTACGTTATCTGTTGGTAACATTGTATATATATATATATATATATATATAGGTTAATTTGGTATTAAAATTACAGAAAGAACGAAAATGTAGAAAGTAAAAAAGTAGATGACACAGTAATCAGATTATATATATATACACATATATAAATGGGTCAGTATCAAATTCCGTACTTAACCAAAATTCATACCATGACAGGTATACCTATAACTATTGTGAATATATGTATACAAGTTATGGTATGGTTTTTGATTAAGTATGGAATTTGATACTGAACTATATATATATGTATGGGTAAGTGACAATGTTTATAATTAGCAAATTTTATAATGTTGTCGATTATATGAATATAGTTATAAAGAACAAAGTTATAAATTTTGCCAGTTATAAACTTTGTCACTTACCCATATATGTGTATGTGTGTATCAATTTTTTTATTTTCTTTCGATACTTATCCAAAATCAAACAATCAATGCGAACGAACAGACATTTGTTGTTCAAAGAACCGCACACTGAAAAGTCACAGTTGCTCCTCTTTAAACTATAATAGCTCATAAATGATTAATCGTGTAAACATTATTCAAGTCAAAGATTAACACGGATCAAATTGTATTTAAATTTGTAGAAACATTTATACAGTATTTGAAGGTATTGGCGAAAAAATGACTTATTTGTATAGAAATTAATAAAATAATATTTGTCTGAATGGTTATTGCACAACAGAAGTAGTGATGTATTGTAATTTTATTCGATGCATTAACATTGGTTGAATGAAGTAGTTACAGCGCGAAGTGGACAGTACACGATGTGTGTCATTTAAAATAAAGCACGCGAAAAAATTAATTATTCCTAATTATACCTTGTTATTTAAATTACAAAGTTTAATCTCCTAGCTGCGCTATTATCTTAGATTATTTTTATCGTTAAATTTGTTTGTAGATCATTAAAGTGAAAATAAAAAAAGCACCATTTCAGTTTGGTATTCTGTGAAAATAACTGCGGTCGTGAAATATCGCGTAATTTTGTTTTACTGACATTGATACAAAATTAAAAACCGTTTAAAAAATTGCTTAGCTTCAAAAACACTTTGTCTCTTCAATTCTTGAAAATGTTAAATGGAACTAAAGCAACTTTTAATGAACATTTCAAACAGTTAAAAAATGTGTATATATATATATATATATATATTTATATATGAATTGAAATATGTCTGCTTGATTGCAAAATCAAAAATGTTATATTAACTGTCTTGAGCGCCTATTAAAGTCCGTATAAATTATCTTATATGTAAACAGTCGGTTAATTCGGAACATCTTTGTCTTGATCATGTCAATCGTATAAGTGTGTCTTTGTCTGTAGCGTTGAATAGTTGAATGAGTTTTGAATTACGACTTTCGCAGTAGAAATAAATTGCAGTCTATGTATAAATATTTATACAGATTGTATAGTTGTACAATATATTTGTAGTATATTTGTATAGAATATATATAATTAATTATATTATACTTTTAATTTCAATGTTGTAACGCGTTGAAAGTATTGAATATTTATATTATAAAATAATGAATAATATAAAATTTAGAAAATATGTAATATATGAATATAGGTATCACATATATATACATATATAAATGGATCCAGTAGTTTAAAATTCAAGAGTTATATTTAAAGTCATGATATATTATCTATAAAAGTAATTAAATGTCTTGCTTTATTAATTCTATTAATGTTTTCAATTGAACGTACAAAAATAACAAATGAGATAAAAATACAGTATTTTAACACCTTTGTATTACCTAAATCTATTATTACCTTCTTGTTTTTTAAACTATAACGATACTTATATATATTATATGTATAAAAATAGAATTATCAAATTAATGGTTTAATTGATAAATTATGCAAAAATAATTGCAATACGCGTGGATAAACATTACTTCAAAAACGTTTGTTCTACTGTTTACTTTTTTTACACTTGTTCTATTAATAAGAATCATACAATGTTTCTTATGTTACGAGTTTAAATTTTAGTTATACTATAACACAAAAAAATGTTGTTTCTAAAATTAAACAAAAAAGATATTATTTTTTTGTTTTCTCCGAAGTATTAATTATTCACTACACGTACAAAAATATTTCTAAAACAATCCTTTAAATTATTATTTAATTGCTTCATTACTCCAATTACTATTTTATTTATCCCCTCCATAAATCACCTACGAAGTGTAAACAAAATAAAGTCACGCCCTTCGATACTTTTCAAATGTAAACACAAACACGCGTAAACAATTTTCTCACGGAGTTTACGCCAACTCGTATTTTAGAAATCGTCAATAATTGAAGGAGTTAATATATAAATTAATTATGTGATTCTATATATTATATACAACATCGCTATATTCAGATCTCATAACATTTTAACATAATATGTACTAAAATACATATATTTCTCAATTAAAGAATATTACACTCTTGAGCTTAAAGTTAAGTTTAAAACAATAAATTAAGATGGATTGTATCTCAAAGTTTTGAAACAAAATATAAATAAATAAATAAATTATATTTTTTATTTCTCTTGTAATTTACTTTAAACGTATATTATATAAACAAGAGATCCACTTGCAGGTGGTAGACTGAGCAGCTTATTTTATTAATTTTTGCAAACATAAATAATGAAAATTCAATATCTTTGTTTACTTATCGATGAAGTATTGATTAACGCAATAAAGTACAGTATTAATCAATATTAAGCATCTTACTCTTATTTTCTATAAGTATAATTAAAGCGATATTTAGAAAAGATAAAAACGTTAAAATTGATGAAGATAACATTCGTATCCGAGTATATTACGACTAATCAATTTACGATTTAGTAATTAGATTAAATATTTCAGTAAGTGATTTTTTTATGAATATTGAAATTTATTAATTAATAATTCAATTTAAATATGCATATAATAAAAGGATGTTTAATAATATTTAAATGTATATCTTTGTAATGTTTACTATATACATAAGGTTATACTGAAACCAATAAATGTTATTGTTTAAATAAATTTTCGTTTATTCAGTATTTTAATATATTAATTAAGAAATTAAACAAAATATTAAAAATTAACATTCAATAAATATATTTCTCACAATACTCATTACACAGTTTCAGAAAAAATTAATGTAAAAATATTAGATGTTTTCTAAAAAAAGTTCCTAATGAATTAATTAATATTTGCATTATTAATATACTATATATGTATTAACTACTAAAACATTATATTTGGTATACAATATTCATTATTAAATTTATCAAATTACAATCAACATATTTTAGATTATCAGTATACGTTGCTGAAAACTAATGTAATTTTTCCTTGAATAGGCATAGAATGATTTATTTTGCAATACTTTAATATTTAATTAAAAATTAATTTGAAAATATATTTATGTTTTGTTTTTTAATAATTTAAATCATTTTTTATATATATTATGTCACTAATAATATATGATTCTGTAAAATGTAACTTAAAGCACTTATATATATGTAATCTTAGAAGTTGATTTATATATATATATATATATATATATATATATACTATTATTTCATTCTTAACGTCTTGTTCAGTTTTGTGGCTTCATTACATTTTATATTATGCTTAAAAAATGACATATCATACGATAAAAAAAATTGTATTTAATAATTCACAATATGAAGAGTAAAAGTTTACATTCCCTCGTGACGAATAATGATAATTTTATTATATTATGTTACATATTTGAAATGTATCTACAAACCACTTTCATTAATTACATTATATATATATAGAGTTTGCTTAATATATTTTTTTCTCTCTGCACACTATATACGCACATATAGAAATGAATTTACATACACTTTCGATGCTGCACTGATAATTAAACAGTACAATTTTTTAATCCTTATTTAATCTATAAAACTAATTTACCGTTTAATGCATCGTCGTATTTATAGGTACTCCGATTGAAACGCAACTCCTTATTAATGAACGGCGCATAAATCAATTTTACATTTAAATTATAAAAGATACTCTTTATTATGCAAATCAAACTGTGGAAAGAATCAAACGTGTTGTCAAGCATAAGGATAATGTATGACAGTGAATTTCGATCACACAGTGCCATTTATGTAAAATATAAAAAAAAATGTTTTACCTTATAAATTCAACAAAATTTCACTTCTTTCTTAATTAGCATTATTCATTTCGATTATTATAATGAAATTTTATACCGCCGATACGCGCATAACAATCATAGACTATGTAAAAATTTAATCATATATGCATCTATATCAATAACAATAGAAATGGTTTCAGATACAAAAATTTAATACAACGCAAGCCTTGAAAGCAATTTAACATAAATGACGTATGTTCAATTATTAAAATATTACCAAAACTCAAAATAGTAAAAAATATTAGTACCATTTTATATAACCTTTTCCATTCAGGTATTAAAACTACACACCCACATATATATATATATATATATATATATATATATCTAAATAAGGCATTAAAATTTATATCGTATCGTATAAATATAAAACCAAATTTCCAAAATTTCTCAAATAACATACATACGTTTCGACAAAAATGATAACAAGAAACACGAATATATGATGGTGAAAATTAAAACAAATGTTGCTTTTCAACTAAACGATTGAAGGAGCTGCATTAACAAATAAACTAACTCGATATAAAAGCAAGGTATAAATACAAAACATTCCATCATACCCTGAGAAGTGACCATTCGAATCAACACGCTATAGTGTTGTTGAACTTATAACGAATATATGTCCTTCGATATATGTCATAATTTGCAAACAGAACGATTGAAATGTTATTAATTAATTCGCTACGACGTCGACGCATGCCGCGTCTCAAAAACGCACGAGCTGTTCGAGCTGGTCACTGCTCATGCGTTGAAAGCTTCGCCATATTGATATTGAAACTTTCGACGGAGAGGGTTAGCTGAGACACTGAGAGTCTGCACGAGAGAGTCTGCATTGATGCACTTTTGAACCGCTCTGACCTTTTAAGATTGTATTCCTTGAATGCAAGCTTATTACATTTGAAAAAAAAAAAACAAAAAACAATAAAATAAAATTAAGACTCGATTATATTTCTACCGTTTTCATGTCGTTCGTCATTTCTGTAAGAGAATGATATAAAAATGGATTAATTATTCAGATCGTTGATTATTTATAATACGCGCGCTTAGCTTCGGATGAGGAAAGGAAATTGTCATCTATAATGATGCTTATAATGACGTTCGGATTTTTTGTTGATACAAAAAGTATGTTATATTTAATGCGGTATCGATGAGGAATTATATGAATATGTATATGGTTAATTTTAAATATATAATATAATTGTTCGGAAAATGGTATAATTATATGTATGAAGGTTGTAAAAGAGAATTGTTAAAAATTGTGTACGTTAAGGAACTTTAAAATTTTTGTTTCTGTGTGTATAGTGAAATCGTTGATTTTTTAGAACGTTTTTAATGGAGCTTATATATTTGCATGTAACAGTACTTAGAGTTTCATATAAAAAATTGGATGTGAATTCTAAATTAATTCTGAAAAAATATATTATTTATTTAAAACATATTTGTATTTAAAATATTTACATTTTAATAAAAATCTTATATATTTTTTCGGATTAACTTAATAACTTAATAAATAAATTGTTAATATATAATATATCTATTAAATTATAATATTTAAATAGTATATATTTATACATAAAAAGAATATAACAAGATTAACTGAATTGAAATCTGAATCCATATATACGCATTGGCAAAAATAATTAAACTGCTGTATTTACATGAAAAATAATGCTGAATTGACATTGCAAAAGACAACAATATGTAAACATTGGAAAAGGATAAGATAAAACAATGTTTATATATCTTCGATTTTAATTTTTACACATCTATGTCTACACGCAGTTAGATTATGTTTACACAGATATTCCAACGTTGTTCGAGTGAATGTGAATTTTTGTCCAAAAATTCATGTTTTCTTCATATAATTGAATTTCAAACATACCGGTTGAAATCCGTATCAATATCATTGAACAGTATACGTACAATGTTTAAATTATTTTCTTTTTTTAGAAACCGAGAGTATAAAACCAATTTTCTATTTAAGAAAAAAAAATTATATTTTAGTAAAAAAGATTTTGAAACTTCTAATCCGCGTCTACCGGGCAAATTTGAATAAACGAACATAATAAAAACCAATTTACATAACTTTTTGTAAAAATTACGTATATATATATATTTAAATCATTACCCATTATTACGACTGTTATTACTTTTATGCAACAATTTTATTTAAAAGAACTATAAAAAGTATATATTTATATTGCCGAAATTATTACAATTTATAATTCACCTTACTCTATTAATGAAGTAACAAAATATAATATTTTACGAAATTTACACTTCGTAAGATAAATTGACGGCTCTTCTATATTAAAACTCAATATTAAACCATTTCGTTAGCATAAATATAATAGTTTTGATCGATACTTCTTTCTTCTTTAAAAGGATTAATATACATCCAACGAACACATATACACAAGTGTGATAGCATTAAGTTGACAAATAAAAACCCTAATTTAAGACGATAATTCCAGAATGTTGTATATATTAGCATTTGTGTAACTTTCACCAATAAATTATACGAGCGTTGAAACCTGTTCACAATATTAACGCCGACACCCATAAATCTTCAACTTTTTTGCCATCGCTTGATACAAATGTTTCCTTTGTAACGACCATTGTTTACGCATCAAAAACGTTCCGCGTTATCGCTAAATTACGGAACTTGCCCTTTACAGTCATTTGGTCCTTTCGCGCACCGTGAACCCGAAATCTAAGTTCAAGACTATAAAAAATCACTAGAACATTCCGTTAAGTAGTTGAATAAGTGACTAATGAGAGTTCATTAAAATCAATTCTAAGGTGCGAAACGTCAACTGAGATAATTCAGCGAGTTTATCCACAACAGCTTCTGTAATGACTGTTAATGTTTCATAAAAAAATGATCGTTACAACCATTTCTTACGCGTAAAGCGGCGTCATGACACATTGATTCATCTAATGCGTATGAAATTTCTTTCGCTGCATTCGTTAGAACGCAAATATTGCATTATTAATCTTCGTTCGGATGAAAATATAAACTCATTACATAATACGGATCCCGGGCATAGATGCAGTTCTATCGAATGTCGTTAATAATCGATATTAATAATCGAAATGTTGATATAACGATGTAAATTTCGGACGGAGTTGGTCCGGCGCCGGCCCTGCGTCGTCCTATGAAATTCCCAGCGCTGGGCCAGCACTGGCAAATTGATTTCCTAATTTTTTATTACAGGAATTCCGACTTCAGTGAAGTTTCGCAAAAGCATCGCGAACCCGTATTATATCTCGAATAAAGGGATGAATAAATAAACGAATTAAGTACCGAGATTAGAAAGAAGCGCTGGCGATAACGATGCGTAGATAAGTTTTTCTCGGGTCAATTCCCTTGTGTTTATTCGTTTAGTTCGTTTCTTAGACTTATCTGTTTATTATTAAACTTCTAATAACGTTGACTGATTTTTTTTCTCTCTTTTTTTTTGCAATTAAAGACTCGCGGATTATTTAATACGTTTATTACTCTCAACGCGAATGAAACTCGGACTTGGCGTATTTGAATGTATGCGCTGAATCCAATGCTAATACGGCTTTTTGTTGCATATTTCAACTTGTGTTTACTCCGAGACTCTGAAATTATATCTCGAGATGACACATGTTCCTTCGTCATATTGTATCTTAGCGCACGAGACCGTAATTCAACCTGCTGATGTGATTCTGACCCCTCAAATATATTACAAAACCAAAGACGCGAGATAACAAATCTGCTGTTACTGAATCGGCCGTTTTCATTAATACATTTAACACGGTTATCGCACATTATTGCGCGTCATAACTATATACTATTGCGGCTCTGCGAATTGACCGGTTACGCCGATTAACGCTTCAATCGAACTTTTTTATCCGCAATTGAAGTCATCCCGAAATCGGTTTCGTAACGATTGATCGGTTTGAAAGCGTAAGTATGTTGTATGCAAATGTTGTAAATGTGTTGGTAAATGTTGAACAACGACGAAACAAATGAATCAATTTTTCTGAATGGAATAAGGAATGGGTGTCTAATATATCGCATTGAGCAAGATTGCGTGGATTTCAAAAAGGTTATTGAAATCGATTTATTGTCAGAAAAATGCGTATTTTGACGATGTAGTTCGACTATTACAAGATAAAAATCGGTAGTATAGAAATGTCTTATTTTAAGGCACTTTCGTAGAAGAGATAGAAGTGTCTTAATATTAGACATTATTTTTGTTTTTATCTTGAAGATTTCTAGATTTAAGACGCTCGTTTTAATGGTGTAGTTTTACGGTGTTAACTTCGACTGGGCTTGTGTAACTATTAACTTTTGTTATTACAAAAATGTATATATATGTATGAGTGTATTAAAAGTAATTGCCATAAAAAGTGAACCTGAATCTTATGACGTCGTATTTTAATTGTCACCGCAATTTTACTATGTCTTATATATAAACAATTACTCGAATAATATAATATAAAGAAAGATAATAATAACACTGCCAGAAAAAAGTGTCTTAAATATAATTTTGTTAAGACACAAAGTGATTCATTGAAGTTACCAGTCTTAATACAAGATATTGTGCATTTGATTAAGGCGTCTTCATTAAGTCACTCTGTGTCTTAAATCAGACACATATTCTATATTTGTAACAGTGTTTATCAGATAAATGCCCACAATATAAATTGCAAAAATTTAACTTTTAAACGTCAAACGACATAGCTATTTTTGCAAGTTGTATGGTAATTTCCGACTATTCAAAAACGAATTACCCAATACAGTAAAATTCGTACAAGACCATTTCCCCCCGGTCCGCTTTTCATTCATGTTTTGCAATCGGTGTGTTTTTCTAAACGCTCGTCGAGATACCATTGAAACGCCAGAAGTCCGGCAACTTACAATACAACTTTTTTTCTGCGCGCACAGTATCGATAATGAGGATAACGTAAAATGACCCGAGAACCAACTTTACAGAATATAACCGTCCCGAGCGTATCTACGGTATCTGCTATATATATTGAATAAATAATTAAGCATTCGATTCCCCGCGATTAGAGCTATCTCAAACCGACTAACGCCGGTCACATTTACGTTCGCACGCGCGTATTCCAGGAAATTAATTTTGACGATGCGACGAGAATCGAGCGGCGTGAAAAGAAAAAGAAAAATAAGAAAAGAAACAAAACGCTCGCCGTTTGACGTTGAAAAGCCGAAACAAGCGACAAACAAAAGGATGCTGTCGCGCGCGAGTTTCGGACCCGAAACACGCGCCGACACGAGCGTCGTTATTTCGCGCGTTCGGGGACAATTGGTTCTTTTGCAACGGGAAGACGCGGTGATTTCGTCGGATGAATTTTCGTCGCCAAACGTCAGTGGCTCGCGGGCTCGCAGACCCGTCGCGCTGACGTTGACCGTCGCAGCCAATGCCAATGCCGTGTTCGCCGGCCGTGCGAAACACAATTAAACACGCGCCAGTTCAAAGACGAGTCGGTCGCGGTGACACGTGCGAAAATGCGCGCCGATCGTGCGACGGATATTTGCGCGCAAATGCGCGTCGGCGAAAGGGACCGCGCGCGTCAACTTCCGGGCTGCGATTTGGTTGCCGGTTTGCGCTGGAAATAAATGATTTAACGAGCCGAAGTTCGTTATATATACTCACTACGTCAAACTGTGTCGATTCGGCTTTTACCACGAGTTCGGGTCGGCGTCACGCATGCAAATGGTATTGTCGCGATTGTCCGGGCCGCCGTGGACGTGTTGAGTTGGAACGCGGCGAAGTCGGAATACACAAGTGCGTTCGTCAACGTGGGTACGAGATCAACAAATGTACTCAATGTTGCACGGCGACGTGGTCGAGCCTCCACGCGCGTTCCCCACTTCGTGAATTTTAAGGGACTCTCACTCCTATATGGAATCAGTATCGGATGTAGCGAATACTGGTTCCCGGACTTTCCTCTTCGCTCGCGCGAATAGGAATTGAGATACGCGGTGATGTAATTGTAATTGTAACGGAGAGCCGCGCGTACGCGCTCGCGTTTATTTAATACGACGCGGATCGGCCGTGCGCCGCAACGTCACGAAATCGTTATGCTGCGTATTTTTGGGTGACATTTTTCGGTTCGGAATCTTTAGTGGCGATCGACGCGCGGGGGTATTTTTTTTATTTTTTTCGGGTATTCATTTATTTAGTCGTTAACGTTACGACGATGTATTTTAATGATAAATAAAGGAAATGTAAGAAATCATTTTTGCGTCGAATATTTCATGCCGTCTCTTTCGTCCGGAACCGTTTGTATAATTTTATACGGCTCGGGTCGAATGGAAGAGCATTTTTTTAAGAAGAAGAAGGAAGAAGGTTTTCTTCAAAGACATCGGTGCATATATTTGTAACAGGCCCGCATTTGTCAACCGAGAATAAATTTTGATTTTTTTATAGCCAACTTGGACACGGTTCGCTTCGCTATATGAATGATATTTCATCGGATATTCGCGTCAACATATAATTGCATTGATTAATGTCGTCGCTTGTATCAATAATGGAATAATCATTATAAATGACCGATTTTAGCAATCATAACTCCATTCAGGAATTATAATTACTGTAAATGACAGTAAACAATAATTGCGTTATCTTGCAAAATTAAAATAACAGAGCCTATTAGTGGGTTAATTTGCTTATAGTGAGTGATGAATAATCGGGTATTGAAGGTATCGAATTTTGGATGTTATATAAAGAAAGTGTTCCAAAATGTAATTCGAGAATAATCACTGAGAAAATAATTAAATAAATATTAAATAGGAAACAATTTAGACAAGAATGTAAATTTATATGCCATTTGCGATGATGCGTTCGATATAATGTAATGGTCGATTGGGCTTTAATAATGATTATTGTGGTCGATAAACGCAATTGATTTTGGAACTTTATATATATACTAAAATTTTGTAATGCCTATAGCTTGTGTGTGTGATGCACGTTTTGTTCAAAACGTAATAAAAATAATAAGGTCGAAAGGTATATTGTTACGAGTTTTATTTAATGAAATGTGTGTAAATGATCAACTTTCATTCAGAATAATTATGTTAAGTTAATATTAAATATATATATGCATAATGTATAGTTTATTTTAATAAAGACATTCTTCCTTGACACGTGTGAACTATATAATTAAGAAGATATATAAATATTATAATACTTTTGTTTTTGATTTATTGTAATATTATAATCGCAGGCAAAATCATTTTGAAAATTGTATATGTGCGTCTAAATGGAATATAATAAATATAAAATAACAAAGATATTTAATTTGAATGCAAAAGAGTAAATACACTCATTTGAGAATATTTAATAGAATTTTAAAAATAAATATTATTAGATATAAATTAATACAGAAAATAAAAGGATATTTACAAAAAAATACGTAATATATTAATGCAACAAATTGATATTTAATACAAGATGGTAAAATACACAATAAATTACCAAATTGAAAGTGTAGAAAAGCTTTCCACTTTTAGACATTCCAAGCGTTTTTAAATCAATATTATTTATGAAATATATTATAAAAATCTGTCGCGTTTGCAAATTACAGAATTTAATGAGTTAAAATTTTCATTTTCTATACATAGTTTTTACTGATATATTAAAATAATAACATAATAAATATATTTTAATTAATTTTTGCATTTATTATATGCTACTATATAAGTACTGTAAATTTAGAATTCGATTTAAATAAATAGAAATGATTATGTCAGTTTTGAATTTTATTTAACTAGTTTAAATAGACAGTTTTCTTCAAACTTTAACCTTTGTGACTCTTATCATATAACCATTTAAATCAATTTACCAATTGCTAATACAAAAAAATATATACGTTTATTTTTTAATTAAAAAAATTCCAAAATATTACACATCTTAATATTTATAACATTTTTTTTAATATTATGATTAATTAAACGGTATATCGC
>JABFQC010002164.1:0-16882 GCA_022817085.1 Psilanteris sp. ZL-2020
CCTTGTAATTGTCGAAATTCTTCGATTTCTTTTTAAAGAATATCCAGATGATTTTTTTAACATATTCAGCATGTATACGTTCTCTGATTTTCTAAATATCTATCAAATGTAAATTTACTTTCTTTTTATTTCCTCAAAGAATCACTATTTGAAGCTTGCCTGGTGTATACTCGTGCAATTTACACATTTTCAATTTTTAAATAATTTACGTTTATCTTGAGCTTCTCACAAAATATTTATGTATTCTTTTAAATGATTTAACTTCACTACATATAAATTTCTACTTAAGTATCGTTAACTGTCTTTTTTTGTCTCAATATTAAATTAAATAAAAAAAAATAATCTTAGTTTGCAATTTGTTTAAATTGCAGTTGTTTAAATTTTGCATTTCAAATTATATTTTGTATATTTCACATTTGAATTGCTATCATATTATATACATATGTAAATAAATATGTCCAATAATAAAATTGACAACAGTTTTAAAATTAATTAATTAATTTTATATTCAATTCGTATTTTTCTTATAGAATTTCTCAAAGTATTTATAAATATTTAGTTATTAATATATGTTATAATATTATCAAAATTCATTAAAATAAATAAGTTTATATTTGATGCAATCACTAAAATCTAAACATTAATAATTTTATTTAACTTAAAATGTACCTTCTATATTTTTCAGTTTTTTGAAAATTATTTTTCCTTAAAACTATAATTGATTATGTGCTTAATATTTATCTTCATTATTAGCTCACCGAAAGTATGTTAGCTGAAAAGTGAAATTATAATTTTTCTATTCAAAATATAAGAATATTCAATTATTTTTATTTTTTAATTCTCTTTCGGTTCATTTCCTATTTATTGTAAAATTTAACCATTCTTTTATTATATTTAATTTTTTACCAGCAATAAAATGTTAATATAATTATGATACGTTTTCATTATTCTATCAACTTATATTTTAGTTCTATTCTATTACATCTTTTACTAATAACAATTTTTTATTTTCACATCATTTTCCTATTAAAGAATTCATACTTATAATTCTATAGTGAATTCTATATTGATCTCATTAACTCATTTCACAGAACTTTCATTTTTACAAAACCATTATCTTAAGCTTTTTAAAATTATCCTGAATACTTTTATTAATGCTTTTCTAATGTTTTTACAGTCTTAAAATATTATTTTTTTATGTATTTTAATATCTCACATAGCAATAACAGCATATAAAGTTAAGTTAAAACATCTTATATTATATTATATTAATAAATATTATATTTTGAAAATTAAATTTTGTAAATTTAAATATAATTAATACATGCTAATATTTCATTTAGTTATAAACGTTTTTATAAAATGTTATTAGACTTTTATATGATTGCTATTTATTTAATACTGTTGAATATTTTATGTTTATTTCATTGTATAATTGTTTGTTAATTATTGTATGTCAAGAATATTCTGCATCGTGTGGTTCAAACTAAGTACAAAGATTTTGTGTTATTAGACATATAATTATATTATGCCATATGCTTACAAATGTAGTGAAAATTATTTTAATTGGATTAAAATATAAAATTTAATTTTGTATTTATATTATATAATTCCATATTATTAATTTTATAGATTACTTAATAAATATGTAAACAAATGTATGTAACAAATGTATGTTTATACTCAAAAGAATATTTTAGCTAATAATTTTAATTTAGCAAAAAATTCTTTATTTGAAAAATAGTACTTTAATTGTAATAGAAAAAAAAATTCACTTTTACTTATGTATAATATACTAAATACAGAATATATTTACATTTATTAACCAGTTTAATTAAAGTCTAAACAATCAGAGTAGCTGAAATTGAATTTTAAGATAATTATTTATTTTTCCATTAAAATATAGTACATTAAATTGTATCATATCAAGCTTATAAGGCTCATAAAATTTCTATTCATACATGATTATTTATAACTATAAAAATATATTAAAAATTTGTTACCCTAAATTTGAATAATTATAAGTAATTATTCATTATTGATAAAATAATATTTAAATGAATATCAATAATATTGACTGTTTTAACTTATACAATTTATTTCACGATATAACCATATTATACTAATTAGTTACGAGAATAAACAATTGTTTGAATTTGCACAAAGTGCAATCATTGTTTATTAAAATTGTGATTTATATAAAAATATATTTTTAATAAGTAATTTTCTCAAAAATCATTATATCATTATCACCATTCTAATTCATATATTTTACGTATAAATTGTTAATAGACCAAGTATAGTTTAAATTTAAATACATTTTGAAAATATTATTAGTGTATTTATTAAAACCCCGAAAAACCAAAATTAAAATGTAAATGATAATTAATTTCGTTTTACAAACAGAAAGAAATGTACAATAATAATAGTTATAAAGAAATAAACCATGTTTATAAAATTATTCATATGTATAATTATGATATTGTTTTTTGTAGTAAATGATATATACTTTTTTGTTAAATTCTGTCTTTGTATTTTTCTCATATTTATTATCTATATTTTATAATTAATTAATGTACTTAATAATTATATTCTCCATTTACCTTGACTATCCCCATGTTCTCCTAAAATAATTGCATCAATGTCATTCACGTTACAATTCAGCTGGCAACTTAAAAGATATCGAAATCTGGCGGTATCTATGTACGTACCAGTACCGATTACTTTGTCAACCGGTAAACCGGTGAGTTTCCAAGTAATCCATGATAAGATATCGACTGTATATTAAGAAAATTTAATTATTCATTTATTATATTATCCAATTTTACTTAATTATAAATTTTGTTAAACTATTAAATAATTATTGTATATAATAATAACTATTGTATCGTAAGTTAATATTAATTAATACTATTTATTTAAAACAAATATTAGATAAGCATAACATTAGTCTTATATACCTGGATTAGATGCAATCAAAAAAATAGCTTCTTGATTAATTTGAAACAACTCTGGTACAATTTCTTTAAAAATATTAGAATTTTGTTGAGTTAAATCTAATCTCGATTCTTCCCCTTGTTGCCTGTGTCCAGCAGTGAGAATAATAATTTTTGAACCACAAGATGCCGTTAAATCTGTTAGCATAATAGTTATAAATAATACATCAAATACAAATGAAATCATAATAACTAGTTTATCGACGATTGGTAAGTTCTTTATACCTGTACTTGTTTCTACTCTACAACCGTCTAGAAATATAGAGCTATATTTGTATTCTATTGATTCTCCTTCCAATTTTTGATCATCTTTATCGATCAAAGTAATATTTCTACAAATTTTCTAAAAAAATAATTATGTTAAAGAAATTATATAATGCTTAAAATTAAATGCAATTTTATTATCTTTCAAAAATATTTTACTTTTAATTTTTAAATTGAAACTTTTATTATATAGATAGTAATATTGTTTTAAAAATAAAAAGATGTCAATATAAAAATTTAATATTTAATTTTTATTGTAACTATAAATATAATATAGATATGAATCACGTTTTTTAGATATACAATTATTTCAAGTCAAGATAGTTGATCATTATATAGTGAAATTTGTAACCATTTCAACTTTAGAACAATTACTATATCTAAGGTCAGTAAATTATATTCAATTTTAATTATTATTAATACAAAAATTCATAATTTAACTGGAGTTTTTATATCTCTTATAATAAATCTTTTCCAGTTAAATATATTACAAACTTAATTTAAAATTTTTATTATATTCTACAAATATATGAAAAGTTGATAGTGTAATTATTTAATACAAATTTACTAATGACAGTTTGCATATTTAATTTTGCGAAATGTGATTGTGGATTTAATATGAATAATTAAATATAAATGTAAAAAACATTTTAATGCATAAGCTAACAATGTTAGATATAACAAAAAGATTTTATATTAGTACATACTCTAAAAATGAATGAGTGAAAGTTCACTTATTTTGAGTGAATATTCACTTATTTGAAGTTATAAGTCGTTCACTGAAAAGTGACATATCACTCATTCATTTTTAGAGAGTAACATTAAACACATGCTTATTTCTCTCATAATTGATAAGAAATAAAATAAAATTTAAAACGGAAATATAAAATATATAACAAATTAAATATTAAATACATTTTTAAATATATTCTATAAAGTATTCTACTATATGTATATACATTGAAAGAAATGATGTATGAAATATTACAACGTATACGATGAATCCTATGACGGCAGTGTTATACAGTGATAATTGCATAAAACGTTGTAATATGTGTTGAAAATGTTTCAATAAATGCAACTTACGTTGTACTTTTTAAAACTTAAATTGTACTTGTTGAAATATTTGTTGCAATTATCACAGTATAACACTGCCGTCATAGGATTCATCGTATACGTTGTAATATTTCATACATCATTTCTTTCAGTGTAGCAAATATAAATTATTTAAAATTAAAATCATGTCAAAATTCAATCATAACACAATCATCTTTCGCGCGTAAACTTATTTCATAGAACATTCGTGGATACCATTTAGTAACGTGGCTGAAGTGCCAAAAGTGCTTTCTCAAGTTACAGTACTTTTTAACGAATGCTCAAAATTGAAACAAAAATGTAACAAACCAACCGAGGCGTCAGTTTCGGTACAATTTTAGGGACACTTCCGAGACGCACTCACCCGCGCCGGAATTCGACGCGTTTTGTTCTGAAACAGCGGGTTGCGAGCTCGAACGCGCGGGCCCACCGTTCTGTGCAAACGCGTCCAAAAACATGCGTATAAAGCGACGGCTTTAATTAAATTTGCATTCGTTTTGAGAAAGCGCGTTCGCGAGGCGCGCGAGTTTGCGTACAAAAAGTTGAGCATGCAACGAATTTAAGTGCGAGTTTATTTACGCGCGCGCACACAAGCGCGAGTACGTCGGCACACGCGCCAACACGTGCGTACTTTTACGTGCGCTATTTGCGTAGCTCGAAACAATCACTTATAGCATTCGCGTGGATATCCGAACGGATAAGAATTTTATGAATGAAGCGCGCATTTTTGCCGGCTCCTCTCGGCTCGGTGTGCATGTTTGTGTGTGCGTGAGCGCGCTCGTCTCTCTGCGTTTCTGTTTGTGTACAAGAACATATTACATCACCGAGTCGTCGTGTGAATGAACTCGAAATTAATTGCCGACGTATAGTCGTACGTGTGTTCGCGCGTATACGTGTATTGTGCATATCTATCAAAGTAAACATAGGTAGTTATTTATATACAGGGTGAACCACCTAAGTTTCATGACTCAGTGCGCTACGTCTTTTTGTTTACCGTCGCCTGCCACGAAATCGTTGCACATTGGCACGTGCAGTATCGTCGCGATCGCCTTTAGCGGTGTTCGCTTTCGTTCAAGGTCGCGGCAAGGTCGCGACTATTTTTTCATTGCGATTCAAGCGGCTCGCGATACACTCGGCGATGTATCACGACCAGCGTGGCGCTGTTTTCATTGTTCCGTTTCGCAAATCGGGGTTCGTTATGGATTGACGTTTATGTGTGTGTATACATATATATATATATATATATATGTGTAGTTATGTATATACATATGTATGGTTCCGCACTCGCAAAGTTTATTGATTGAACTCATGGAGCCGCGCGTTTCACACGATCGCGCCCAATGGCCGTTTTCAAATTCGGAGTTGCTGGCCGCGGGCCGGTTTTTGAAATTCGACCCGCGGACGGGTTCTCGCGCTCGCGCCTCTACCGTTACGATTGGCTTTTTGTTCCGTAACATCGATCCCGTGCGAGCTTCGGGCTGATTTGTTAGCCGAACGGCGGAGCGATCATTATAATGAATGTTGGAATAATGCATTTTCATTCATTAACGCGGTTCCATTAAAAACGTTCGCGGGGGTTTCAAGTAGTCACGCGATTAAAGAATTAGGTAAAGCGGATCGAAAGGAGTCGTAAGATTTGCATGTGATATAAATGCCGACTTTAATATCGGGCTTTAATCAAATTGGGAAAAAATTCGTCATACCAAATGAAATTACGGAAGTTTGTCGAATCGGGTACTACACTTAATTAGTTTTGATGTATGACGTTGAATGAAAATGTTTTAAAAAGTAAACGCTGGATATGGTATAGGGTTGTTACTTTTGGATGAACATTTTTTTTTAAAACTTTGAAAAGTTTCTAATAGCTTTAAGGTCATAAGCCTGGATTTCGTAGTCAAATCAAATTTTAAATTAGTTATGCCGGTAATTCAATCTCGATTATATAACAATTTAAGCAGATCGTCTAATTGACACAATTAAATCACATCAAGAATGTTTTTTGTTTGAAATGCTTGATAAAATAAATATATAAATACTTTGAGTCGGACTTGCAACATTTTTGTTGTTACTGCGATTACACAAATTATGTTTTTTATGCATCGATAGGTTTAATAAATACAATGGGTATTCTAACTGTCTTAAAAGTATAAGGTCTGTAGGTAGTACGATAAAAGAACGGAAAGTTTGTTTCTTATTTGTTTTTTATTTTACGGTTTGATATATAATTGTTATGTAGTATAATAGTTCTTTTTATTACGAAAACTATTTTTGCTTAAAATGACTTGCTATTTATATTGAAATTTGTTTCTATTTCAAAACTTTTAGATGAAATAAACTTTATCGTGTGAATCGCTTTTTCGTGTTACCAAATTCATGCAAAATGATTGACAATTTTACAATGTCTTATTTAAAATAAAATATTGTTTAACGGCAAAGTTCTTTATAATACGGAGAATATTAAATTTTATACGATTGTAATAAATGTATAATATAAAATATGCTTTAGAACTTTGTTCGTAATCTAATATAATTGTTTAAATAAAATAAACGAATTGTTTTATTAAAGAAGAACATTAAGACGGAAAATAATCTTGCTTTTTTACATTAATAATAGGATTTCGGTTTTAGAACCAAATGCAATAAGTCTGATGACATGTTCAAATTATTCAAGATTAGTATCCCAACGAGGGCTCTACTGTATAACATATACTGGCGTTTGAAACGAAGCGTAATGCTTGAATTAAACTATGAAAATAAATACAAAGGTGTTTTCTTTGCGATACATAATTAAGCTATTACTAGGACAATATTTTTTCTCGACACTTAAATGTAAATATTTTAATTCATACTTCAACATAGTAAAATAAGAAATAAAAAATATATTTACATATCAACGAAATAAAACCTTATAAAAATATTATCAAATTTTTTTGCCATTTCTATAAGTATATATATGAATAAAACGTGAATAAAATTGAGAATTTTAGAAGTTGTGAAAAAGCTGATTTCGTATAAGCTGTCATTATGACATGTTTAATGTTTAAATTACAGTTTTGAATGCATTCGTCATATGAAGACATCGGAGATGTGTTCAGAGTATACTTTTTACAACACCTATATAGTCTAATATTAAACAAAATAGATATATTTGTTTATATATTATGGCTGGTTAAAGTGTAATTTTGATTATGTATTTCGAATTTAAAACAAATTACATCAAAATTAAAATAAACAATTGTTTCCTTGTCATATAAGTTATATGTAATGGATAATCGTGGTGTTTAAATTTTCTGTGAAATGTCTTAAATAATATAGTTTCATTTGACTTATATAAATTGTGTACAGGGTGAAAAAGAATTTCAACTTCAATTTAATTTTAGTTGTAAAGTTATACAATTTTATAACAAAAATCAATACAAAATAATACTTCTTATTAGATGATATTATCGAGAACAGTTTACTTTTTTCCATGAGTATTCTAATTTTGTGATACATACAATTTTTATTGATATATATTTATTATTTATTGTTAAACTAACCAAACTCAATAAACTCTATAAATATAAATTGCAAAAATTATATTGATAACATCATAGAAGCTTTTTAAAACTGCTTGATAAATTGCATTATGTATACTTTATTATTTTACACGAACAAAGATTCTTTTTAGAAGCTGCAATATATATAACTTTGTACTGAACAGTATATACAACATTTGTATATTTAAATAGAAAAATATACATCGAATATATACATTGTTTATAAGTAAATTATATCTGAAGTGCGTGCTCAATGTAAAATACGGCACAAAAATGAAAATTGGAATAATAAGTATATCTTTTAAATATATTATATGTCACACATTAACTCTTTGAAGAATGTATAGTTTGTCAGAGGTTTTAAAATACAGATTCACGAAAAGATTAAAACGAATGTCATAAGTGAAATGTATGCATATAAATACATGAACATCGTCAATAATTTATAAAATAGAAATCACCATGAAAGTTATAATGCATTTTAAAGTTCATGTAGCATGGTACCAAAACCTCATAAATAATAAGTTTACACGCACTTTATGAGTACAGAAACAATCGTAATAATATAAACTGTGTTGTATAATTACATGCGAGCTAAATAATTTTGCTTATCACAAATAGGAATTACAAAATTATTCTATTTTATTTAATAGTGCAATATTAATTTTACTACAAATTGCATTATAAAACAATAGTATTTTACAATAAAATATCAAATTAATATGTAATATTAATTAAATGTTGATTAAAGTCTGTATTTATAAATTTGAAATTTGGGCGTAAAATAATAAATAAACAAGGATACATTTTAAACTATAAACTTTATATATATTTATTCAACCATTTTCAAAATTTACATTATATCACCACTTCATAAATATTCATATTACATACTTATATAATATTAAATGTTATATTATAATTATATGAAAAATCAGTAGAGTATTTGCAACTCGATATTAGAGTTGATGAAATTAGAGTTGAATTAAATAAATGTAACTTGAATAAAATAAAATTTAAGAGTCAAATTAACTAAATTTTTTGGAAAAAATATATTAGAGTTAATACAACTCAATTCATTATTTAAAGACGTTATAAAATTATTGATTATTTTAATTCAGATATATATAGTGACACGTATTCAACTCCAATTGAGTTGATTCAACTATATTTTTTTGAGTTGTGTACACAAATATATACATACATTTAAAAGATTTAGATAATAAAATATTATGCACGGAATTAAAAAATTTAAGAAATTTTATATCTTGATTAGTAACAATAAGTTATATATTAAGAACAATATTCAGTGTCAAATAGTTTCAATGACAAATTACATTGTTCTCTTTATAATATGATTTTATCAGTGTATAAATATACTATCCAACTTAACTGATGGAATCAAATATTTGACCCGCGCTATAGAATGAAAAATTATATATATATATATATATATATATATATATATATATATGAACTTCAAGTATATATAGTATCGCACTATAGTGTTAAAGAAAGCTTAACTTTTAAATTATACTCTATACTTGTTTTCTTTATTTTATTACCGTAATAAGCAGAAAAATTGTGTATATATAAAAGATGTTGATTTTAAAATAACCTATTCTTTATCAAGGGTGTAGCCATTAATAATATATTTCATTCACTAATAAATTAACGATTATTTAACGGAAACCAATAATCATCACCTTCCTAGAATAAAAATATTTGAAATTACCCAACCGACCTAAATGTCACTTATTGTAATATTTATATGATTTCGTACAATACTTTCATACGCGTATAATTATAAATCTTTGCCTAGAGACATATAGATATATTATAAAATACAAGAGAATATTTTTTATATTACATTCTTACGTTCGTACTCGATGTTTAAAATTAAGAAACACGTATACTTCTAAACATAAACGTTACGGTAATTTTTATTGTGTTCTAATGCTCTGACACAAGTAATTACTAAACGTTATTTTATGCCCTTATTATAACACGTGTCTATAAATATAATTATAAAAATTAAAGATTCAATCCTTTTCTATTTGCAGTTGCCTAAAAAGTGTGTAACAAATAGAATCTACGTGTACGTACCAAATGTCAAAAAGTTGTATAGCTATATATATTTTAATGACAGATACACAACGATGAACTTCATTATTTTTTATTTATAACTAAAGGTATTTATAATTCATCGATAGAAATTCAACGTTAAAAATGTATTTTCCAATTAGTTGATGAAATCGTTCAATTCTGTATTCATCATCTAATAAAGATAATTTTTTGTGAACTCTCCGTTGGATTATTAGAGCTTTAATTTCTGCTTCAACGGCAGCGCATTAATTAATTGAAACACCAGTTTCCTTAAATTAATATGAAAAAAGAGCATCTTTGATTTTTATTACAAGAAAAATAATTTTCATTTCATAGAAATAGATTAAAAGTTAAAACTGTTTGCGCTGAAACGATGGAGTTTCTTTAAATCTCCAAGATAACGCAACGAAGTTTAACATCAGGCCTAAATTATTTTTAAGAGCAGATTGCGATCCTTAGTATTGCTTTATATACGTATATACTTTTTATGAATTCAACATCAAACGATAGAGTTAATGACATCAAGATGACATCGAAATCGCACACTCTGCTTGCAACTATAGAGTCTGGTTTCTCGAAGGTAGGGTTGGCTGCGGATTTCTGCAACGGTATCTTGCAAGTTGCATTGGCTGAAATCTTATCTCGCACCTATATAGAATCGCCAATACACACGGGTATTATGAAGTTGGATCTTTTGAACATCGTGTGATAAAATTGTCGCCTAGACAAGAACAAAAGTAACGTTAACGATAGATAATATGTCACAACACAGATGACAATTGGCTGTTCTTTCACGGGCATCTTTCGACTTATTTATTTACCACTCCAATGGCAGTACTCCATTAATTGAGTCTGCTATAGCACATCGACGCAGAATTCAATGCAAAACGTGGCGAAATGGTTCGTTCACGTTGCCAATGTTAAAATTATATTATCGATATTTCAATTAAATGATTCAATTCTAAAACAATTTATAATATTCCCGTGTATATAATATCTATTATACAAACGGGATGATATTAATAATAGCAATTAATTATATCCATATCATTTTTAAATATTAGCATTTGGAGAAAACGCGGACGGAAATAATATAATTTCGCATAAAAGTTACTTTTTCGTTCAATGGATGCGAGAGAAAACAAAAATTGCCATTAAAAATTACTGAACTTTACTGTAAAAATATTCTGATATTCATTTAGTTTTATTATCGTTTTTTTTGTCCTAAAGTTTGTGGACAGAACCGTAATTTTCATATGAAATTTTTTCCTGTTTATATGGAGACGTATGGTAAAACGAGCATATAAGGACTATTTTTCATTATTTCATAGAATTTATGACAAAAGTATTTTACATAGCATTTTTACCTACACTTTACACGAGAATTATAATGTTTCTACATGGTGGTAAAATGTAAAAGATAATCAAAAATGAAAAAACAATATATATTGTATATATATTGATATTTTACCGAGATAAACGAAATGGTGAAATGAGAATGACAACGATAAAATTAATGCATTTATTTGCACACATTAGAAACTAAGTTTTAAAGTAATAAACGTTTATAGTTTTGTGGATAAATTGGCAAGAAACATTTACAGCTAAAACTTAAAACAAAAACAAATGGCACTTGTAGAAATATAACTACAGACGTTGCAGTAAATATTTTATTATACTCGCTTGTCATCGTGTAATCGTAAATATAAGTTTATTAGAACACTTATATTAGTATAGATAAATTGATATAAATTCTTACAATATATTTCATTTTTATCTTAATATTTCACGAAACGTTAAACGCAATTTGACTATACTTATTTGTAAACCGTAGTACAAAAAGCAATAAATGAAATCGTATACATTTAGATTTATCACAAAATCACTTAGGGGATTTCATCGAAGTTCTTGAATGGATTTCTAGATCAGCCAGGTGCCTAGTTGGATTGTCAGCTAGGGAATTCTCAGTACAACAATTCAGAAAGTTATTATAGCCCGAATCAAGTTAGAAACCTAGTTAAATTAGATAGTCATGTAGGAATGCATATATAATAGTACCAACGTCTTCTACAAAAATATCTTTCAAGTTTTTAATCCATTTTCTGAAGCCGTGTGGCGACCAATGACTTGCGAGCAAAAAAATGAACAAATTCGGAGTTTAAAAATATAAGGAATTAGAATATTGCTCACCGATCGATTATATAACAATAATATCCACTTGACTGTTTTGTTATGTTTTCAATTGTATAATTTTATCGATGTTGTTTTACGCGTGGAAGTTATATATTTTTGAACTTTGCGAATATATCGCAATGCGGTTGCGAATAAAGATATTGCGCTGACGATGGCACGCTCGAGTTCAGACAGGCAATCGTTACTTCGCAGCGCGTATCGCAGTCATTTTATAATACGATAGTTAATGTTTCTTTTTCGTATTTTTGTGTTGAAACATAAATTCTATTTTATTTCTTCATTAATAAACATATAATATTTCAAGCCCTGTATTCGTATGCAATAAATTAATTTCAGCATATATATGTTAATATATACAATATTCATATCATACAAAAATGATTTTTTTATATTTTATGCATAATCGACACGAAAATAACTATTATATAATAAAATTGTATCAAAATATTTTAATATACGAATGATATAAGGATTTGGTTGGGGCATAGAGTTTTCAGAAATTACTAAAAAATCAATACGCGTATATTTATACAAAACCGCTATAACACATTAAATAAAATTGGAATATTGATATCCTGACATTTTCAAGACCAAGTTATTCCTTGGCGTGATATTTATACGTATATAACATTATTTATATATGATCATCAACGATGACAAGTTTGCGAGGTAAATTTGAAATTGGTTCAGTTCATTTAAATATAGTTCTTAAAGATATACTTAAATTTTGAAATTAATAAAAACATGGTTTAAATCCAATATTCGAACACTTCGTTGTCCATTCAAGATGATTTTAAGAATCCAGTTATGTTTGATCATGAATTACAGTTGTATATTTAACGAAACAAATTGTCTCCTTCGTACGAGTCTTTAATTTATTAATAAAGTATAAATACTACGATATAAACATTATTTTTTGATTTTTGATTTATTTCATATTTGACTACAGTTATATATGCGCAGTAAACAAAACGATTTATCGAAAAATAAAAACTTGATAAATGCAATAAAAAATGAACCGAAAATTTAATTGCTGCATTAAATTAAATATATTATGCAAACGAAACGCACGCTATTAATAAACATTTTATGATTGAAATTGTGCTCGTAAAAAATTTGCAAATTTCGTTCAAACCCAATTTCGGCCGGCTGAACTATATTTTTATATTATACGGTAATTTGCGGGATTTCGCACACGCGATAAAAATATTACCAGAGTCAGAACTTGATTACGCCTCTGTCGCCCGAATCACAATTTTAAACCGTGCTTCATCATTTCGGCGCGGAACACCCCGGTTATTTGGAAATCAATTTGCTTTTAATTAAAAAAAAAAAAAAAAAGAAAAAAAAATTACAATATCAGATTTGTTCCCTCGTTAATTTAGCAATGATTTTCAAATGGCAAAACACGCGTATGTTCGTTTAAACATTTCAACGAAATTTGCGCGCTTGTTATCTTTTTAACCTCGTCGAACCATCCTTATCTGTCAATAGCAAAGACCGAAAACTTCGCAAAGTGACGTTAATTCATCGCGCACGCAGTTTCGATTTTCAAATGTAACTCCAACCCGTTATTATTTTGAAAAAACGTAGATTTTTGAAACAATTTCGGACAAATCGTTAATTTTGCCAGTACGTTCTAATATTCATTACGAGTATCGTACGTATATATATATATATATATATTATATACATCTCATATATAATTTGAGCATCTTATAGTCGGGATCAATTAGTTGCCTTTGCCTCAAACATCACGAGTGTGATTTATATTTACGTTCTAAAACAAGTTTATAATGGCAATGAAGCCAATTGTCTAACCGTCAAGAAAGTCGACGGATTACAAATTGGGACTTAAGGACGAAGCAACTTTGGGTCAGTGTCGTGCGCGCGACGGCCTACCCGGCGATTCCCACTAATCAACCGAGATATCTTTTACGGTGGTTTTTAACCTTACGTCATACGTCCGTATTAGGTCCATATTATAACACGGCCTCGACTCAACAACGTCGTTCCGACCTCTGGCGTCGGATTCTTCAAACTCCGTATTTTCTCTTTCAGTACACTGTTCGCAAAGAAGTTGCTTTACGAACGTGTATTTGTACACTGAAAGAAATAATCCTGCAAATTTTACTAGAATAAATAACAAACATACGTCAGAATTATATTTTTGTAAGATGTATGGTACTTTTTTCCAAACTTTTAAATGATTTCAGTCGTACTTTATTATATTTATTTACCGTTTCAAACATTAATCTTCCTTTTATTATTTAGTATGGTATTAATATTGACGCAGAAGGGACTTTTTCATTTTCTCTTATAATCAATAAAGGAAGCAACAAAATATCTGCTAGTTTGGTCCAATTTGTATAAGATTACACTGAGAAAAAAATTGCATAAAAAATTACTATACACGGAGAAAATATATATCCAACTATTTACTATATAATACATCAAAAGTAGGATATACTTGGAAATACTATAAAAATTACTATATAATGTATTAAACTTTTGAATGCGCACAATATTATATTCAAATTATGTAGAAAATTTTAATATATGATATAGTAATTTGTATAACATTTTCAAGTATATCCTTCTTTTGATATATTATATAGTAAAATGTTAAATATATGTTTTCTCCGTGTACGTATGACAACGCGGATCTAAAGGCAATATGTATTATTATTATTTAGAAAGATGAACAAAAATATTATGAAACTGAAAATGTATACCATACTTTAAGGAAAAAAATGTAACTTCTGATAATTACACACAGATTGTTGGTAATTATTTTTAAGTCAGCTAATGTTCTTTTTGCCGGTGTTCCCTGACAATATGGTAAAATTTGTTAAAAACAAAGCAATTTGTATAGGAACTTTTTTGTCAGCGTATAATTCAGATTATTCAGATTATATAACATATATACATATTTTGAATAATTTTATTTACCTTATTAACTTCCAAATAGTTATTAACGAAAAAAATGGAAACCCGCAAATAATGTTACCGATATTGTAATGGATTTAGCGTAAATTGTTCGTTGGTTATTGTTTTTAGTTCGTCTATTTTTCCTATCCTTCGCGACAGATAGCTGCTAGGCAAAGCTAAGAATCCAAGACAAACAACGACGGATTATAAAAGCGGCAAATTATCTATCATTTGCTTGAGTCCGGTAATATATTTATGACACAGTTGCGCAGAAAACTGTGTCACTTTGTGCGAGAGTCGCGTGCTTCATCATCGCAGAAATCGTAAATACGAAAATAATAACAAGCGCGTAAGAAACGACGACGCGCGAGCAGGAAACAACGAGGAAAGGATTTTACATATCGCATTTTGCACATTTTGCATTCGTTCGATGCATCATAACGTTGCTTTTATTTCGAATATATAGGATTGTCGCGGTCTCGGTGTGGTGCTTGGATATTCAAATTGGTAGCATCTGATCGGAAATCTAATGAGAAATACGGTTGACAGAAAAGTGGAGATAACAGATAGCAAATAAGTTTTGTTTCAATGCTGTCTTTTTTCACGTGTAATTAGTTTTCATTTAGAATAAGATTCAATTGAAATGATTTCAATCTATTAATATATATAAATATATAGTTGAATTAAAATTGCGAAATAATATTGACGGTATTGAGCTAGAACATGAGGAATTAGCAGATATATAATAGTTTTATAAAAATGAATTTTAATTATAACCAGTTGAGAAATTCTAGGTCGCTGAGGGTATGGTTTATTATAAGATATTTCGTTCATAATATATATATATAATACAAATAAATGCGATTTCTTTAAATGTCGGAAACATTTCTATAGTGTAACAATACTAACGGATATATATTCTGCACAAAAAATAACATGTAATAAAAGCTTATAAAACGATAAAACTAATAAATAAAAAAAAATAATAATACGTATGATACCTATACGTTATACGTTGCTATACAAGTAATTGAACAAATATTCATATCGTTCCACACCTCAAGCATAAATATATGTTAACGTAAGTTATATAGTATTAGTATACACTTCAAGAAATTGCATTTAAAAAACTTAAAACGTAAACATGATATATTCTATATAATATAGTGAAATTGTTTGTATTTATAATTACAACAATTAATAATGAATATTTTATTCTTACAAATTTTATTTCATTATTATAACAATAAATATATAAAAAAAATGATGCAAACTTAATTTCATAAATACTAGATAACGTGCACTCTGCAACATATTGTAATAATATATATAGATATATAAAATTCGTATTCGTAAAAAATCGTAAAATATTATATGTATTCTTTATATTGTCAAGTCCTCTAATTTTAATAAAAGTATGATTTTAATTTTTTTTTAATTACTTTACTTTGCTTACCGAACGTGATTTCACACAATATGAAATACAAAATCTTGTCTGACCTCGGCAACAAAGGAAACGAGACATTTTAAAGGCAGACTGTGGACATTTGCAGCTAACCACGCGTTACCGGCATTATGATCTGAGTCAGCCACCTGTGAATCCTGCCTGAAAGTCGAGAAACACCTGTTACGGCACTTCGTAAACATGAGACATTCTGTTTCTGTTTATTTTCGTAGTCTGCATGAATTCGATTCATTGACTATGTTTGAATTGACAGAGTTCTATTGTACCTACCGAGTAATGCTATTCATCCAGGC
>JABFQC010002165.1:0-16878 GCA_022817085.1 Psilanteris sp. ZL-2020
GTCTTATAGAGGTATATTAATAAATTAAGGGAATATAATACTCAGACACATGCTTAAAAATGATCCGCTTAAAGAAAGAATTAACTAATTTATATTTTAATAATGTATAAATAAATAAGTTACAGGAATCGTTTTATTTAAAATCAAATATTAATATAATTATTATAAAATTAATTTCCATTACAAAATATGAGTATTATTTTATAGATTAAAATGAATCCTCTAAATTTAAGACTATTACATAAAAAGCGTCTTGTATTATAACCTGATAAACAACGTATAAATTTATTGTGATTTTTCTAATAATATTATAAGTAATTTATTTAGAATGCAAATTTAATTAAAATCATGGGGTTTTATAGAAGAAGATATATTTGCGTTAAAAGGTATAAAAAGTACTTTGATTAAATAATATAATCCTAATTCATTAATTTTAATAAATGTAAATATAACCTATAAAGGTAATGAATGAATATTAAAAATACGTTAAAAAATGTATCTAGATTAACTATTTTAACTGAAAACAATATAGTTTGTTTTTATTATTTGAAATTTTTTTATTGAAACGAATTATATTTTCATTTTCAAACATGAGATAACATTAAATTTTAATAAATTTTAATAACAAATTCTAATAACACAGAACATTATAAAGATTTAAATATTAATTGGCGTTAATTTTATTAATTCCTTTTTACATAAATAATCATTTTCTTCGTACATTAGAGGAAACTGATTATATTGAAATTTATTTTCCTTTAAACTTTGGATGATATACACTTAAACTTGTTGATATAATTATTGGAAACTCCTATTAATTTTCAATGATTCCGTTATATTATAAACGACATTTTTGAGAGTGATAGATTTCTTAAATTGAATCTGTTATTAATAGATAGTATATTATATTTGAGATATACGAGATTGTTAATTTTCATTTTTTACTTGATTAATTTGATACATAATGGCTGTTTTCTTCGCACTAAATACGGACAAATAACAATCTAATTATATATATATATATATACATATCTACATTAAGTACTAACTGCAAAAATAATTCTAACAATTATTTCGTACCAAACAAAATTTTGTCAAGTTGTAATTGACTTTTCAACGAGAGAGGGCGCTGCATGCATTGTATAAAATGAAAAAAAATAATAGAAAAATCAAAAACTCTAATAACCAAAAGTAAAATGTTGTTTTAATTTAAATATTGTAAATAAAGTTATATTCGTTGTGTATAATAACACATTGAATTTATTTTATTTAAAACACATACACACATAAAACACACATATATATAATTTTTTATCTGCATTACTTAGTCAAAGAAATAATGTCAAGTTAGTTTCGTTATGCTGTACGTTGTACAATGTCAAATTCCAACGTCAACAAATAATATTAAACAAAAAATCAACAAACAATGTTATTTTTAATTTAACGTTCATCAAATATATCTATACTTTTATATTTCATTATTTATTTATAATTACTGATTAGAATAGTGCATTATTAAACGAAATATATAGAATCTAGTTGACAAATGTTCAATAATCGTTTTATGACTGCTTTTCATTTCTCAAAACATACTGATAACGTCAATAATAATGTGTCTCATTTTGACACATTTGAATACTAATTCGTATAATTAAGTGAATTAATTTCTATTTTTTTTCCTTTTTTTTCTGTACACAAAACATATCTATATTTATTTGAATTTTGTAATCTATTGATAGTACAATCGAAAACAAATAATGACTCGGTATAATTGACGGAATCTTCATAATATAGTATAATTCAAGTTAATAATATATATTTCATTTTTTTTGTTAAAATAACAATGTTAGTTATTTCCTATTTTTAAACAACCTTTTTATTCGTTAAAAATAAAAACGAATATATATATTTTTCAACAATCTGAAATTAGTCAATAACAATTCAAAAACAAACATATTTGTAAAATTTTGCTGCAAAATGAAATAAATTTACAATTTCCAAATTTTAATATATATATATATATATATATATAATATATTGTCATAAAAAATCCCTAATTATTTGTATCAATCATTCAATCCTTATTTCCAAACTCCAACCCGACCAATCAATCATCAAACGCTCGTCAACTTCGAAACCACACTAATCACACCTATAAAATCGGAATCGATTCATATAATAAAATTCGTCGATTCAAAACCGCTCATCGCATCGATAATCATTATAATTACAATTGAAATAAAGCAATCAAGCGGCGCCTCCTACGTTTGTTTTAAGGTCGCCCGCGCGTCCAATGGTACCTTTAACGTCTCACGCGCGTTTAAGCACTTCTATCGTTTTAAAATGACGCCGTTAAATACCGAACGCGATATCAAAGAGAAAAACAACAACTATTAACATAAATAATTATTTACATGAATAATTACGCTCGGACACAATCGAGTATCTAAATAATGCACATTGCCACAACTGCGGCGATTAAATATTAGAATTTTAATTAATTCATTATCTTAACGCGATGAAACATAATCGCGATGAAATCACGTCTGTAGATAAAACGTGCAGGTCGAGTTGAAGAAATGCAATATTTGATTAGTGACAAGTTTGCCTACATTCGGTGTGCTTAAGTTGTGCGTCCGTTGTAAAAAGTCGATTAACAATTCGCAGTAACATGTCCGTGATGTAGATCGGCGTTCTCCAAAATCATCGCTCCGTTTGATGGGGACCATTTGAAATTTCTTTTTGCAAAATCGCGAAAATCAGCACCCGCGAGTGTTCCAATTACTTCGGTTCCAACGACCGACCTCGTATTCAACGTCTTAATCAAATTGTTTACATGCGTGTAAGTACGTTACGTTCGTCGGCGGTTCAAGGTCAAGCCCGAATCCCGCTGGTACCAATATGCGCGGAATATAAATTCGGTCGTTTTATTTTATTTTATTTTTTTTTTTTGATCGCTGTCAATGTCATTGCAATGCAACGAGTGTTATTTAATTTTCAGGTCTGAAATCGAATAATTATGAAATTTTGCACACTGTGTTTGTGCATTGTGACGGTCATTTGCTGGTCAAAACATGCGGCCGCGAGGAGTCACAACAGCAGCTTTTCCGGGATTCGGTCCTGTTGTCGGAAGGACGAAATATACAGTTACGATACTCGCGAGTGCGTGAAAAGTTCGGAGAAGAATGAGACGTTCTTGGTGGGTTTGTTTAAGAATAAAGGACAGGTGAAAATGAAGAGGGGGAAGTTGAGGTGCGAGCACGGAGTGGTGGACCATAACATCGAGACCTCAAATTTATTCGTTCAAGCTGATTCGATAAAGGTGAGGTACAGAGAAATTGGAACGCGGGTATGGTTGTTGATGATTTCAGGTTGAACGTTTGAAGGTCACGGTGTTTGTAACGGAAGGTCAGGGGTATCTTTTATTTTTGTTTAGATTGTGTTCTATTTTGTTTGCTTTTTGTTTTGGTTCTATTTCGTTTTGTTTTTGTTTCGGTTCTAGTTCGTTTTGTTTTTGTTTTGGTTGTAGTTTGTTTTTGTTGTTGTGACTTTGAAAAATTACATGAATGGAAATCCGAAATTGAAAATTTGATAATTCAGTTTTGAAATGCGTTTGACCTTGGGTTGTATAATCAATAGCGTATCCAGTTAGAAATGAGTAGTATTCTCGTAATCAGTTTTTCAACCAGTTTGTTTGACCTTGGAATAAGTTATATTTATATTCCGTGTTTGTCTTATTAGATAAAATCCAGATCAGGTGTGATTACGCTGCCGCAATCCACGACGGAGTTCTGCTTCGACCAAAGTTCCCCGTCTCTGCGGACCGTCGTTGCTCGAATTTGCGAGCCGTTTAATAATTGCAACAAAAATGTGTGCATAACAAAATGCACCGTTGAGAAGTACAATGTTGCGTTGAAGGGGAACGAAACCGTGACGGTGACGTCGAAGAAACGGAGCTTGCACAGCGCGATATTCCTTAGCAATTCTTATCTGAGTAACGAAAGGTTCGGGAAGATTCGTAACACGATCAGGAGCAATCCAGGTACAACGTTTTGTCGGATTCGATGTTTGTCATTTACACGACGATTAATCAAAAATTTAAATTGTGCCTCGAATAACGAAATTATTGGATGATTCATAAAAAACTTTTTAGAAAACGCACTTTTGTTTGATTGAATTGAACGTTGTTATCATTGCGACATAATGACGTTATTATTTCAGCGAAATAGATTTGGTTTAAAACGATGTTTCGGAGGAAAATTAAATTCATTTTAAAAGTATCGCTTTAAAGATAAATTTAAATCGAAATAAAAAAATGGATTTATTTTAAAATGACGAATGAAAAACAAGTATAAATTCGTTTTAAATTAACGAATAAAATGTGCGAACAAGAAATTTAAAAATAGGTAAATTTCATTTTAGAATATACCCTGATGATACAAGCTGACACGTGTGAAATTCCTTATTACGTCCAAAAGCAATGGCACATGACAGAAAATGGGTACATCAGGGTTGAGGATCACAAAAAGCAGTACAAGTCTCACAGATATTGCGTGGACGTTATTGACAACCCGAACAATGCCGAGGATGACATACTACTTTACGTTTGTTTAGAATTGAAAGATTATTCTGTTACAACGGTGTAAGCATTTTTGCATGCCAAAATCACGAGCCGTCGACTTTAACGAACGCGAATTTTGATCCGAAAATGTAAACTCTTTCAGATCTATATTCCGAGGAGTACTTTTAATTACGAGTTGCGTTTTTATTTTGGTAACCATCACAGTGCAGATAATCGTACCGTCGTTTAGAAATACATACGGAAAATGTTCGCTGCAACATTGCATTTGTTACTTCATTGCGTTCTTTTGCGTCGCAATGGGTCACTTTCGCGTACTGGAAAAGACTAAAATCTGCGTTATATCAGGTAATTTTCAGACGATTATAACGACGAAATTGAAATTTCACGATCTTTTGTATTCATATATTATTATTATTATACTATTACTATTATTATTATAAGTACTTATTCGACCGGTTTGAATCAATTTTTCGTCCTTTCAGGATATATAACGTTATTTTTCTCTATTTCCATATTTTCATGGCTGAACATACTTTGTTATTTAATATGGAATGGTATTGGGTAAGAAATTTTTTTTTGTTTATTGTTTTTGCTATTTTTGTTCATTTTTTGTTTGTTAAAGTTTCGAACGTATGATACGTTTAAAGCGAAGAATTTTTATATTTAAACATAATGTTTTATTTGAATTATAATTTTAAAATTAATTAAAATTAAAATTATTATATTACACTGAGAAAATAAAATCGTAAGATGAACATCGTTAGTCGCACAATTTCGCATTGTACAAGTGTTGCAATTTGAACAGTAATCGACGTCAGCCAATGAAATATCCGGATTAACCTATGAGAAGTGTCAAAATATTACAATGTAAATGATACAATTTCATTTTCTCAGTGTGCAAATTATTAAGTTATAATTTAATTTGAATGTTAATCTATGTTTTATTAAAATTTATTAAAAACTAACAAATGAAAAGAAGAATCAAAATTAGCCCAAGAATAAGGAATAATTGAATAATTGAATTTTAGAAGAGGAATGGCCGCCAATTTAGAATTTAGGAACAAACGCGGTTCATTTGTTTACTATAATATATATGCTTGGGGTATCGCTGTTGTACTCTTAACTATAACTATTATAGCAGACAACTTGAATTTACCAGATCTGTATAAACCCAATATAAATGGCAATGAATGTTGGTTCCCAAGTAAGTGATTCAAGGTCATTAAGATTTTTCAAAAAGTTTATTCTCACGTCATTCAAAAACAATTTTCCAATATTATCGATACATATATACAATTTCGAATTTTGGTTTCTTCAATAATAATCATTTATTAATCATGCTAATTGTTTCAGAAATCGACAGTTTTGCGGAATTCATTTACTTTACGATTCCAACGTCGATTTTAACCGTAATCAATATAATATTCTTTATACTAACTACGATTAATTTTAATAGAGCCAAGAGTGACATTTACAAAATCATGAAACGCAATTCCGCGACTGATATTAATCAGACATACAGAGAACAGTGAGTATATACATTGCAATTGGATTAAGCTAATTTAATTATTGCATTAGTAAATTAATTTAGGAATAGGTTGGATTTTCTAATTTTTATTATCTTCACTTCACTGCTCCGATTTCCTCCGAATCCCTATTTTTTGATTTGACATTAATTATGGAAAATTTCCCATGAAAGATAATTATTTTTTGTTCGAATCCACAAGACGAAAAATAATATTAAAAAAACCATACAAAATTAATAATCACATTTTACTCATAGTTACTTCGGGTAATAATTTTGTCAATATTATTTCTTCTTGGTACACGTAGAAAAAAGTTACATTATAAAATACCATACTTATAGCTTTATAAGGATAGCGTGATTAGTATTATGGAAATTACTATTACTACAACACTGTCGACGGTTGGCCGACCGTTAGTTGCCAATGATGGCCCATTGTCGGGATGAAACGCCAATTACCTCTGGCCCAACATTGGCAGCCGACCGTTGCCATAAGCTTGGGCCAAGCATGGCCCAAGCTTGATTTTTAAAAAAAAATTAATTTAAACAAAAAAAAATAAATAATTATTAAATTTTTTACATATTATAATATCTGAAAACGTATTTTCATCATTGTAAAACAACTTCTATGAACTTTCATACGGTCACCCATCCGGGTAGCAGCCGTCGCCAATGTTGCTTAACTCCTTAATGTATAGTTTCCGTCTTTGCCACTCTAACCACAAGCGCGAACTAAGCACAAGTACATTATAATGATATTGAGTTACACGATGAACGGTCGGCTGCCAACGTTGCGCCAGAGGTAATTGGCGTTTCATTCCATCGGTTTGCAAAATTGACATCCAAGGTTGAGCCAAGCTTGGGCCGGTCGTTTAGCATTGGCAGACCACAGATTTATTTGTCTAGAAGATATATTGTGCAGACGATATATAATAATTTTATAGAAATATTTGGTTCCAAGTCCCCGAAATACCATAATGTATAGTCTTTTTTAATATAACATTTTTCTCCGTGTATATGTAATGTTAATACACTGTGATATATGTACATTTACTTATATATCTATAATTATTAATAGATACATAAATATTAATTATATAATATGAAATTTTCAAGTGAAAAACAAAAAAGGTTAAATCTTTTCAGGTTCTACACCAGTTTGAAATTACTCTTCATGATGGGAATTCCTTTAATAGGTGATACTGTAGTTTCTATGTTGTGGTATTTCAATAGCGCGGTTTTTGACACCAGAATCTCTATGGTTTTTGCCGTTATAAAAGCATTAAACAGCCTTCAAGGAGTGATACTGTTTCTAATTATGGTAGGGAAGAAGAAAATTTGGGTCGATTTGAAAAAAATTTGCGTTCGACGGTTGCAGCATTATTCTTGGCATTTGAAAATGTGCAAAGTTTGAATCCGGGACTTGGCTTTCGCGAGCTGACTCAAATAAGACTAATCAACAAGACTTCGACTGTGCGCTAGATTTTATTTTATAAATTCTTTATTTATTATTATTTATAGTGTAATATATACTTAATAATTTATTATATACACGTGTATTTGTAAAGTGCGTCAACGAACGAGTGCAACTTTTGTAATAAATATTTATGACGAAAGCAGTTTAATGATTTCGTTTATTATTATAATGATTATTCAGTGTTTAGTGAACAAACCGTGAAAATGCTTATTCATAAGAAACGCTTGCGTATGTTTAAATCGCGTTAATTAAAATTTAATAATTATTTAATTTGGATTCATAGATTTCTATTTTTGCTGAACTTTCTAAAACAAATAAGATAATATTGGAATCATATTAATTGATAGATATGTGATTACATCTTATTTATTGACTTACGTGACTTCGAAGTTTTAGAAAGTTTTTATCTGCTCAAAATAATAACACGAGTGTTCGAATCAATGATTACGAGTTTTGTGAATTAGAAAAGCAGCAGTTATTTTGTTAGCATTTTGGGTGTAAAAAATATGAATCATTCGTAATTAAATATTCGTAGTTTAACATAAAATTGTTTCGGTATATATTTGAATTATACACAAATAAATCTTTATGATTTTTTAAAAAACGTATAGCTTTTGAATATTAATTGTAAAATTCTGAAACTCAAATTTTAATTCAAAACTAATTTTAATATTTTCTCTAATGTAAGATTATTATTTTTTTATTTCTGAAGATTAAAATAAGTAAAATACAAATACAATACAAAATTTATATGTCATTTAAATTTAATCAATATCTTTGAATTTGTTTATATATTAGTAGTTTTAATGTGATTGTAAATATGTTAACGATAATATAGTAGAATAAGATATAATTGCAGAATAAGATATCAAAAATGTCAAGATGTCAAGTTTGTGATCTAATTTCCAGTTAATATAAGTTTATTTTTTAACATTATAGGTACATAAAAAGTCATATTGCAGAATAAAATTAGGACTTTAATGTATTTATTTACTTACTTTTATTATGATTATTATTTCCTGAAAGAATCTGCTAAATACATCTTATAATTTTATATAAATATATTTAAAGTATGACGTTTTATAACGATAATAATGTAAATTAAATTTTTAAAAATTGCTTAGATGATAATAAAAAAACAAACAAAATTAATTTCTACATATATTAATATTCTATAATTTTAATTTAATCAGGAAATAAGTTAATTATAATATAATTATTCATAATTTTATATTTATAGCATTTATATAGTAAAGAACTGGTAAATAGAGCCTTAAAGCAGGTTTTGCAGGTTAAGGATCTTTCCATCCTTTTTTCAATCATGCCAATTAGAAAGCCTTTTTCTACCTTAGGGTAAGTTATATTTTATGAACAGTTTATTGAGTTATTTTATAGTAATTTTAAAATTAATTCTGACATGAATTAACTTTAAATTTATATTTATCAAAAAATAAATAGCGTTCTTTAATTACATTTTAAATACTTATATTCTAATAAGTATCAATTTTGAATTTAAATTTATTTTATATTTAAAATAAATAATTTATTCAACGATTATTTAAAACTAAGTGACAAAATTGAATGCTTTATTTTTTTAAATAAATATTGATTTAGCATTAAAATTAAATTTTCAGGACGAGTATAGTCAATTTAATTTGGATTATTTTTTTTGAAATATTTAAAAAAAAATTTCTTTCGTATCAAAGTTCATTCATATTTTGATTTTGAAAAATCGAATTTTGTAAATTTCGTCAAACAAATATTTTTAAATATCTTCTATGATTGAAAATATATAACAGTGCTATTATCAGTCCGTGCATATTATTTGTAAAGTCCACGATTTCAAAAATTACGAATAACCAGCTATTTAACACATCAAAGTCTAAATATTCTAAGACTGTATATAATAAATCAACCATATATGAGAAAGTCATGAGATAGAAAATTTGGGTGCTCATCTGGAATCTGCAAAATAAATTAATACATTTATGTAATAGTTGTTAAATTCTTTATGAATTAATCTTATATATATTTCAATTTTTGCATTAAATAATTTTAGTTAATAAAGGAGTATTGGATTTTGTGAAATTAAAATTTGAAAACAAAAATTAAAAAAATATAAAATATATATAATCATGCAATTTAAATTCAATATTTACAATTAAAATTTAATATGTTGTATACTTTTTGCATATATAATTATCTAAATTAAATAAAAATTATATTAAAACTTGTAATTCCATTGACTACAAAATTTCACTGAAGTAAAACTCTTTACAATATAGATATGTTTACTATTTTTTTCTAAGCTTAAATCAAAAGTCTAAATAAGTGGATTAATTTATTATAACTTACTGATGTCGAGAAGTTTGCATACGAAAGAAGTCTGAGTAATTGGAAACCGTTGATTTGTTAAACTGCAGTCTAACTTTGTTGTAATCAATTTTCGTTAAAACAAAAATAACAATGTTTATGCAAATCAAAACCATTATTGGCGACATGATATAAAGAATCTTACTAAATGTTGGAAAACCTGTAATAATAATTATTCTTTTAATTACAATATTCCGTGAAATCAAATTTATTATATTTTTCATTTTGAAAAAACCCTTACTCGAGATCCAACATTCATTTGTGTCAAATCGAGGTTCGTAAATGAATGGCAACACGTCGTGATAATAGTCAATTAATATAAATAATAATGAGATTATTGCAGGAAGCAAATAAGCCAACAAAGCGTATATGCGCACTTTATCTTTTCTTTCATTATTATTCAAGTAGTTCAGTTTACATAATTTTCTGCAAAAAAAGTAATTAAATTAACGTAATTGCTTCAATTTGTAAACAGTCATTCAATGTAAAAAATATTACCTGGTGGTAGTTAAAATATTGTAACTGATTAAATTCATCCACAAATGTAATGAAAACGAGCAAAACATTGTTAAATAACCTAAAACATAAATATTTATATAAAGTGTTTGTAAACAAAACATTTGACCTTGAATTGACGAATTATTTATATATCTCAAGGTCATTTATCAATCAACGCATATTTACCCCAGTATTTACAAAATATAATTCCATTCAGTAAATTAAAATTGTTCACTCCAGATAAAAGAATATGTATGGAATATGTTACAAAGAAATTCAGCATGCAACGACTGTACACATTTCCATACGTTTGCGAATTAATGTGAATTAGCATGATACACACTATACAAACGCCACTCAAGATACATAGAGAACCTTCTATGTTATTTCTGCAAAGGAAATTTTTATTAAAATTAGGCAATAATTTAACATCAATTTTGTATCAACAATAAACATTTAGTTAGATTTGCAAATAATAAAAAATCAGCTATTTATATGGTTTCTGATTATTTTAAGATATTTGAGTGTAATTATTATTAATTATAAATTAATTAAATTACAAAACATTTTAATTTGTATATATTTAATTATCTTATCATATATGATTCAACAAATTTGACATATGTATATATATAATTGTTTACTTATGTTGTTGTATTTGTAACAAATGTCATAATATTGTACCAAATTAATTATTATTATTAATAATAATAATATTAATATCAAATAATATTAATTGCTAAAGGTACGAGTAAATTAAATTATTAAGCATTGATCGTTTTCATACTTAACAGAAAAATATGTGAAGACCTCTAATTTGCAGCTAAACAATTGAATCTCATCCTCCTTTTCTTGTCTTGGATTATACATTACGTCTATGCAATAATCTTCGATGTTATAAATTTTAGTAGGTCTGGATATTATAACGCGACCATCGTCATTTAGCATCCACTTTTTTGCTTTAAAGTATGGATACTGTTTGCACTCGGAATTTGTATAAATGCCATATTCTGAAAACAATATCGTTCATACACTATAAAAACTGACGTTACAAAAGTATCTTATTTCAAGATATTTTTATAGAAAATATACTATAAGAGTGTCTTATTATTAGATACTATTTATGTCTTTTGCATGAAAATGTCTTGATTTAAGACACTTGTTTTAGTAGTGTATGCATGACTAAATATATATAAATGTAATGACCGATTTTAAAATGTCAGATATAATTTTACTTTATACAATTAATGTTTTAAAATTTAACTTATCGAGTCTGAAATTTACTTATTATCGAATTGTGTACTTTATTTAAATGTGTTTTTTTTGTCAAACATTAAAATTAATCGTCGTAATAGAAAACATGAATAAATACGAAAACAAGAAATGAATTTCAAATTAATAACGAAAAGTTCAAAATAAAGTAATAGTTTTAATATATATATATATATATATATATATATATATATATGTTACATTGATTTAATTCTTTTTAAATTATCTAAGCTGAATTTCGATTGACTTCGTTGCTTTTTTAATTAATTAATTTTAAAATTACTATCAAATGCAATCCATTATACAATTTGTTTGTTGTAACGTTCAATCACCTGACTGTCGTGCAATTGCTTGCTTAAATTTGACCACTTTCTGTGAATGATTATCCAGGATCACGGACGTTAAACTTTTTGTTTCCGTTAATTTAGATCGAAAAGTATCCGAACAAAGCGACGAAGTATCGATGACTGGACACTGGCTGATGCACAGATTCTTCGAGCAATAATCTCTTGAATTGCAAACCCGAACGACCAACATATCCTCCTCAGTGGTTTTGTCCAAACAAAAATTGTCCACAAAAGTTAATATCTTCGGTTGTTTATTTTCTTCTCCCCATTGTAACTAAAAAGAAAAGAAAAATCATAAATAATAAATCAAGAAAAAAAAGTTTTTCTTAACAAAATCTGTTATTAATTTAACTAACCATATATAATTATACATAAACATATATATATATAAACATCCAAACATTTGTATCGTACATATTTCTGACACAATAAATACGAGCACAAAAAATAACACGAATAAATCGGAATCTTATAATAAACAAATCTTATCTTATTTTAATTTGCATTAAAACGTTATTCTCGTTTAACAATCTTTAAACTAAAAAAAAAAGATTAAAAAATCATTTGCGCGCATTCGCAAGAATGCGGATTAATTTCGTACACAACGTTCGATTTTTCGAGGGCAGATATCCCAACACGCGATCGAACGTGATATCGCGGGTATCCGGAAACGCGATCGATCGCACAAGCGATACGCGCAAAACTTGGTATACCTACGTGCAAAACATTATTCTCGTAACGAAAATTCGATTTCTTCACTTTGTAGTCCACCGACACGGACTCGCAGATCGGTCGCCGAAACGACAAAAACAGGTACTTTCCGTGCCGATCGTAGATCCGATTTTTCGTTCGGTTCGACGTCACGCAGTTGCGGGTGGCGAAGTCAAAAACCCTGTCGTCGGGGCAGCACGTGGTCAGTTGCGTGACGTAATGACTCATCGGGTGGACCGGGCCCGGCGACGGTCTGGTGCCGGCGCATTTCACTCCTACCAATTTCGGCGCCGCCGTCGGGCGGTTCGCGCCCAAATCGACGCAATCCACGTCCGATTCGGTCTCCAAATCGTCAATGACCCGCACCTCGCCCGCGCACAAAATCTCGCCGAAACTTTCACTTTCGCCGTCGTTCCTGCGTAACGCCGAGCGTCGATTCGCGGAATCGGCGCAGGAGATCGGTTCGCCCCGCAGCAGGACCCGGCCATCGGGACAGCACTTGCTCAAACTTAGGTTCTGCGCGTGGATCGCGATCGGCAGCAGCAGCAGAATCGCGTGTCGAAATAGCATGTTGAATCGACGGGCGCGATCGGCAGAAACAGCCGTCGGGCGGCGCGCCGATAACGCGTAACGATTCGTTATCGAAGCGCCGGCCCGCAGATAACGCCGGTCATTAAATTGCGATTAGGATCGTCATTTAGGAAGCGCGAATCGGTACCGATCGGCGACCGATCGGTGCCCCGAAGACGCGCCGACCCGGAAATCGGTAACGACGGGGGTCGTTAAAAAAGGTGAACAATGGCGCCATCTGTTGGCGCAATTCCCTTTTCGAAAGCGATTAAGCGAAATTGTGTTGGGGCGGCGCCACAACACCCGGGACCAACTAGTTCGAATTGTAAACACAAACAGTGCGAATGTTTTGCGACAATTTTCTTGTTAATTCGGCCAAGAATGTTGTAGTCAAGGAACCCGAGGACGAACATTCGCGAAGCGCGCGGTCCTCCGTTCGAAGTCGTTTGATTGCGAGTTGCGTTGCCGAAATCCGCCATGGAGTCGCCGACGAGTCCGCGCGTGGTGGTTTGCGTTTGTCTGGTCGCGGTGCTGCGGTGCTTCGTGCACGGCGAGCGGATGGCGAAGTGTTGCGAGGCGGGCCAGATTTTACGAATGACAAGCGAGGGCGTCAGGTGCGCGCCCTCCGCGATCGCGGATTACGAGCTGCTCTATTTTGGCCACGCCGCGAGCGCGACTTTCCCGCGGTGCAAGAACGTCGTCGTCAACGAGATCGGCAACCGGAACGAGAGCGTGCCGGCGCTCTGCGTGGACATGTACTACGGCGCCAGCGCGGACCCGCGCGGCGGTTACCTCGCGGCCTTGACCTGCGACGACGAGGTCGACGGGCCCGTCGCGCGAGCCGTCAATCCGCGCTCGAACATCGTCCGGTTGCGGACCTGTTGCTCCGCGAACGAGGCGTTCGATTTCACGACCAGAAGCTGCGCGCCCGGGCGCGATCCGAAGCTCGCCAGTTTGGCCGCCCTCGTGGCCGAGAAGGCGAACTTCGTCGGGATTTACCGTGGCGGGCTGCGCTGTGCCAATCCCACGATCGATTACGAGGTCGATCTGCGAGACTTGCGCTTTGAAAATTATTCGCTCCTGGTTTGTAATTCATTTCGTTTTTGTTGTTTTTTTTTTGGACTTTTTTGGGGTTTTGAAGGACGCGGATTCGATTTTGTTTTTTTTTTTTATTTTTTTTTTAGGCTTTCTTTCCTCTTTAAATTTCAATAAGTGCATACTCACCGTTTTGTAAGTGGCCGAATCTGGACTTTTTCAATAAGTGCACGGAAAGATACATTGTATTAAAAATTAGTAGCAAAATATTAAATGTGTGACAGTAGTGTTCTATTTTGAAATTATATTTAAAAATTAGTAAATATTGCAGATATTTTAATCAAAATTGCTGAAGTTTTAGTAAAATTTACTGAGATTTTAGTAAAAATTGCTGGAGTTTTATGTGTTATTTCTAAATAGAACACTTCTGTCACACAATTGATATTTTATGAGTAACTTTTAGTACTTTTTTCCTTTTACGTGTGTATATTCACTTACAATAAGTTACATTACAACAAAATTACAAAAAAATTCACTTATTGTAAGTGAATATATACTTATTGGAAAAGTCCAGAATCGGTCACTTATAAAAAAGTGAATATGCACTTATTCAGATTTAGAGAGTGGTGGAGGAGTTTTGGGTTTGGGAAGGCGATTTATTTGGGATTGGGAAATGCAATTTGAGGATTTGCAGTTTGGCTGATTTTATTCCAATGGAAGTTATGGGGTTTGATGGTTTTGATCAGCTTTTGCGGGTTGTTATTATTATCTGGTTGAAAAATTTGTTTTTAGTCGTTTAGATCGGTAAAATAATTTTATTTAGTCATTTAATGTATTGTGTAGTAAATTGTAATTGATGGTTTTTTTGTTAATGACGAATTATGGAAATGATTATTACGTGAAATTTTAGTCTCAAAGTAATTCAATGCTGGCAATATGGTTTTTTTTTATTTCTGATTGATAAGATAAATGCAGCTATGTTTTTTGTCAAATTTTATAAATAATTATGCAAAGTAAAGATAATATTTTTTGTAAAAATATATGTTTTATCAGAATATTTAACATTATGAGTGTAGTGTGAACATATTTATTTTTTATGACTGAATAAGTTTTTTATATTTTAACTCGTCATTCATTTTGGTTACGAAAATACTTTATGTATAATTTTATTCCTCTTTAACAATGATTTTTATTTGTAGTTTTTTTCTTCTTTTTTTACATTAAAATAATCAAACTTGTTTACAGCATTGATAAACTGTCCAATTGTGGAAATAAAAAATTAAATATTTTAGTAATTTCAAATTTACCAAAATTTTATATTGACTTCCGTATTTATATTTTAATACTTTTTTGTAACGTATTTTTTAGACGTATTTTTGACAGTTTTAAACTCGTTAACATTAGATAACTAAACCAATATAATTTCCTACTAACAATAAGTTCATTTATATTTTAAAAAGATTTATTCATAAAATATCGAAATAAAAAAAATTATTACACTACACTGAGAAAAAAAAATATTTAAAAATTTACTGTATAATATATCAAAAGTGCACGATACGTGAAAAAACAAAAAAATTACTACATTATATATTAAAAATGTCTATATAAACTTGAATATATTATTATGTGCATTGCCAATTTTACTACATTATATAATAATTTTTCATGTATTTTCACGTCTCGTCCACTTTTGATATACTATAAAGTGAATTGTTAAACATTTTGTTTTCAGTGTACAAATTTAAAATTCATATTACAATTTTTTAATTTCAATATTATTAATGATACGCAAATTAATAATTTTATTGAAGAAAATAAAAAAGGAAAAAGTAATAGTAACATCACGAATACAAACAATTTCTTTTGCCTTGATTAAAACACCGTAAAAAACTCGATATTACAAAAGGAGCCGTTCGATTGTATTAGAAAAAGAAGAAATGAACGAAAAAAACAAAGCCACACGATATGGAAATTGTAATTAAATTGACCATACATGTTTGTTTCATTCAGCTAAATATTCATTGGTTAAACAAGACATTTGACTTATCTGAAAGCTACGAATCAATGTGCATCGATAGAAGCACTACCTCGTCGAGGTTATTGGCTGTTCGATTTTGTTCGACGAATGCAGACTGCGGGAACAACGCTTGCGTGAAGAAATGTTGCTTACAAGGCCAAAGATTTCTTTACCCTTATTGTGTCACGATGACACAAAAAGATCCGAGTTCGCATTCGGCGATTATTGATACGAAATCGATGGGTTTCCACGATTTCAGCAGCAATATATTGTTTTCGAATGGTAATTTACGAGACCAATTTTTTTCCCCTTCTTTTCGGTTGTTTTTCTATTTTTTTTTTTTTTTTTTTTTTTTTTTCTTTCTTTATTATATTAATATATTTTATTAATTAAAATAAATAGGGTCCTAAACTTTTCGTTCTTTGAATGTAAAATAATTTTACGTCGCGATGAACGCCCCATTTTCCT
>JABFQC010002166.1:0-16876 GCA_022817085.1 Psilanteris sp. ZL-2020
ATAATCGGAAAAGTTTATTTATTTTGCAAAGTTAATGCAATGTACATTTATGGCGTAACGTCCTGAGTATGTTTAATAAACATTTTGTAAACGTTTATCAAGGACGTTCTTTGCACGATAACATTACTTGACATTCAGCTATAGTATTGACGTTAAATAGACGTCTTTTGGTCGACATAAGAACGTATTAGTGACCTCCCAAAGTCCCTACAAATACTTGTAAAAAACGTCAATAGGACGTCATTGTTCTGTAAAGGTAGTATAAATATTTCTTAAACTATTACAAGTTTCTATTTTATTTGATTTGAATAATATGGGATAAGGCCTTTTTGTATAACGAGCAAATAATTATATATCCTCGGTTTGAATATAGTCAATAAGGGTGAAGCCTTAATACATAGAAGCCAATAATTACATAATGTAGCCGCTACATCATAAACGAATGTTCAAACGCAGACGATTTTTGAATCGTGGAATTATGAATTCACGGTCTCATCTACACACGCAATTATCTACTAACGAAACTAACTCAAATTGAAGGAAATAAAAAGAAATATAATAAAAATAACATTATATATATTCATAAAATATAACAAAATTCTAATATTAAAGATGTAGACTAATATATATTGTATATATTGTAGATGTAGACTAATATAATAGTTAGAGAAGTTTACCTAACTAATAAATTAAAAAATATAAATCAATTTAAAAAATAAAACAAAATAGGGTCTTAAAGTATCAAAAGGTATTAAATTATGGATTAAACCCGGTTTTGAATCCATTCGAACCTAAGTGAGAAATTTTAGACATTTCGAGGTTCAAATCAGGGTCTTGTTTCGACTCGGGAAACTATGACTTAGCTGAAAAATAGAGATTTATTAAGGAATATTATATGTGTTGATTATAAGAACAGTTCTTCTTTTTTTAAATGATAATATTTTAATTAATTTATTTTTAAAAAGTACATCAAATTTTTAGTCAAATTGTAAAATAAACCTCACGCAAGAAATACTCAATATTTTGTAAAATTCCAGCATTGTTTAGATTATATGTCGTTTCTTACACAATTATTGCAGCAACTAAAAATATTACTTATTCAATATGATTTCATAATTTAAAATATAAAAGTTTTAATACTTGCTTTATCAAAATTTTATTTTCAAAACATTAAAACTTTGACCTATTTCCAAATACCATCTTAAAAATTTAAAGAATAACAAATCACATAATTTATGACTAAAAAGAATTTGAAAATAAAAATTGAAATTATCTGCTTAGGTTTTTAAGTATAAATGGTATTTTAATAATACATAATGTTTTGATAATATATTTATTTCACTACTTTTTACGTGGTAAAATTGCTATGCAATAAATCTACTTTGACAAGAAATAAAAAACCATTACAGTGATGAAATGTGATATACAATAGAATATTCAAAGATTTATTTCAATTCAACTCAAAATTCTCAAATCTAATTATTATAAAAATATTATATTTTATTATATATTACACATATTATTATGAAAATATACTATGATTTTGTTTTAAAAAATCATGTATTTGAGAATAATAGAATGGTTTTATATAAAATAAACTTGTTATATTGAAACATTTCTTTATTATTCAGCATTTTAATTCTTACGAATTTGTATGGAAGTAATAAAAGAATTGAATATTTTATGTTATGTTAGCTAATATATTGAAAATTAAATAATAATAATAATAATTTACATTATGAGTAAACTAAAGTATTGTATTTATTTTAAGTAAGTCTTATTTACTACTAATCGTTAATGTTTCGCCCTTTAGCTAGAAATTAATTTTTTATATAAAAACTAAAATAGGGTTTAAAATATTTTATATATTTAAATTTTTATAATATAATTATATTTAAGTTTTATTTTTCATTTGCTTAATGACAATAAAATGTTGTAAATAAGTACTTATGTATTAAATACTTAATCTGTTATTTACATTCTTGTATCCTCAATTCTGATACAAATATTTTTTTATAATAAAAGTTTTTAGTATAATATATATTCTTCTTTTACAACGACGTTTGCAATTAATCAAGTATATATTAATGATATTAAATTAATGAGTATAGAATTTAGTGATTCTTCATTTTCTAAAATCTAATGTTAAATTTAATTATCATGTAAATATATTTGTATTTTTAGAATATAATTGCGCCAGAGAATGCGAATACTGTCAGAAGTTAATGAAATCTTAATATCTCAAAAAGTAGCGACTCTTTATTATCGGCCATGAAACGGTCGACTCAGTATACTAACCTTCATTTCAGGTCCTCCTGTCGAGGTGGGCGTCACCATGTACGTGTTGAGTATCAGCTCGCTATCCGAGGTCAAAATGGTACTATTTAGGTCTTATGCAGTTTATCAAATCAAAATCAACATCACAAATTTCGATTTATTGTTCCTTATTTAGACCGATGCACAAGCCCGTTCATAAACCATAGAAACTATTCGTATAACATTATTAATCGATAAATAAATGTTTTACCTTAATCATTCGATTTCATACACAACATTGACCACATCTCTGCCACTACTATTAGATTTAAACGTAACGTAGTTAAGAAATACTATGAAAGTACTTTTTACGAACTTTTAATTTAAAATAATATTTCTGTAACTTAATTTATTTGAAATTAGTACAATAATATACAACTTTTATATAACGCAATAATTAAAAACTACTTTTTATATATACTTTTATTCTACTTAATTATAATTAAATATATAATCTGAAATCCTATGGTATTTTAATTGTATTTTATAATTTAGATGGTATTGTCAAGACATATGTTGTTATTAAGGAAAATGTTGCATATGAATTCCTACCCAGTCGTGTTACATTATACAAAACATAATAGCAATTATATTTTCAATTTAGATTTATTGCTTTGTGCTTGTAAATTGTTGGTTGTGTCATGTTAAAACCAGAATGCTCTTTTCCCATAGGAAAGTATTGATGATTACAACCGACAATTGACAATGTGCTAAGCGTTAAATCTAATAAATATAAGTACGCCACATTGGGATAGTACTAGGATATATAAACTCCGCAAAACGTTTAGTTACAAATTTAAATTTTTAATCGTGGTGATTTAATCAATAAATATCTGCGGCATTACTTATATATAAATCGCAGCATGAATAGGATACCTTATAAAATTACATTATTTATACTAATCTTGAATCTGATTGTTTTAGCATATAATAGATATTTATTAAAGCATGCATTAACAATTTTATTTAATTTTTTACTTTTATTCTCAATAGCGATATTATTAAGTATATACATGTCAAACGAAAAGTGAAACACAAAAGTAAAAAAATATAAAATATATACATTTATTATACTTCAAACAAATATTAAATAAATATTCATATCAACTAAAGATTCTAACTTACTAGACATCAGTTGCATGTAGTGGAATGTTATCCAATTTTATAAAGACGGTATTTATTAATTATTCAGCATAAAGTATATATTAGATCAACATCTAATAAATTTCTTAATATAAATCATTTGATAGGTTTCAAAAAAAAAAAAAAAAAATTTGAAATTGTCTGATAAATTCATTAAAATCATAATATTTTGATACATGCACTTATTTGATTTATTTTAGAATTTTATAAAAGGAAATCAGTACCATATGTTGTTTTATAAAATGAGATAATGTGATTTAATTTGAAGCATTACTTATTACTAGTGTCATTACAAAAATACGTACAATAAACTTAAATGTTATGATTGAATATAGCAAAATTTAGGTATGATATTTATAATTTATATAAGCATGCAAATTGCAAACCCGAGGGTAAAAGCAAGGTGCGTCAGTGATAAAAAAATGTCAAAATGTCAAATATCTTTTATAAATTTTCTAATATAAATAACTGATATAAAAAATTACACTTATTAAAAGATTATTAAATTTTTGTTTGATCTTTTAAATTTGTGACTGCATAGCTCAATAAACGTAATCTAAAATGCTGTTAAGGGCATATGTGATCGCTAGCAAACACTAAAACGTCCACCTGGATACTCAGTATGTCAGCATGATTGTCACAGAGCAACGTTGTTCATCGGCCATACATCCCATATTTCTATTAATGGATCAGTGGAATCAGCTATTTACTTGTAAGTGGAACTTCAATGATTCACCTGCCTACATCAGGGATGATTTGACAGTATAACGATAACGACAGGATAACGTTATATTATGAAAACGCATTTTTCATAATATAACATTTATTTAGACTTTAATATTGCGACAATCTATATATTATGAATTACAATCTCGATTGTTCTATCAGCTACAAACTAATGTAAACTTACAAGCATAGATTGTTTGATTGGTGGTATAGATCGTTATTTCAACAATTTATTTCTCTGTATATATGTGCCACAGATCCGTGATTAGATACACATGATCTATCATCGATATGCAATGTCACTTTTTGACAATCATACTGACATATTTCGTATCCAGGTGTATGCAGGATTTTAGATGCCCTTTATTAAGATATATATACACGGAGAAAAATATTCAGTAGGCACAACAAGATTCCGAGTCAGAGTTACTAGTCTTCCGGTATAATATAGCGACAACAAGTCTAGCTTGATAAAATACTCTTCTGTTCCAGTAAGAAGTATCTTGTCATATTTACATTTCTATTCAGTGATGATAACATCCTTAGAGAGTACAATCAATTAACATATAATTGTATATGTTACACTATGCAACTTTACGTGGAATGAGGTTATGTGTATCAAATGTATGAATTTACAGATTTTAAATAATGTAAATGTATAAGTTCTAATAATTAATATATATATCCTTTTATAAAATTAAATGTAAAATAAAATTTTCGGTACGATGCAATATTGGTTATTTTAACAAATAATATTTGTCTGATATATAAGAATAATGGTATTACTGGAATATTATAGTAAAGCACATAGTTTGAACAGTTTTACTATTTGTTTCAATCAAACCAATCAAATAATAAAAATAAACATTGTTTGATTACCGCCATTAAAAGTGAATGTTAAAAGTCTTATTTTTCTCCGTGTAGTTATAAATTTAATAGATTAATTAAAAATCTAATTTTGACCATTTAATAATTTAAATTGGATATACCATTCATTTATTAGTGGAAGATTTATACACAATGTTTGAGCTGCATATATTTATGTATATGCGGAATCCTTGAGAGATTTTTTTTATTCTTTACGCGTCTTGACTTTTTCATTGGGTAATCGCGTTTAAAATAATAATTTAATTAAAGTGATACACCCTGGAGTATAACATGATTTAGCGCAATAATTAGTAGTTACAAAGCAATAACTAATATATATTTTGAAATTCTGGTAATTGAAAAATAGTATACGTATTCAACATATTTTTAATAAAAACTTAAGAAATATATAATTTATGTTAAATGAATATTTAATTCGATATATAAATTATTATAGAGTTAAATATTGCTACGGTAAATCTTTTCACAATAAATAGTGCTTGTCTTTTGCGACATGTCAACATTACAAAGTAGCATTCACAAGTATCCTAGTAGAAATTTGTCTAGTATCTCGTGAGTTACTAGAGAATTTGTATATAAAATTTCTAGTAACTTGCGAGTTACTTGAGAAATTTCTACTTATGTACTACTTTATGACAAAAGTAGTATTTGATAGCTCAAAGTACACAGGAACCAGAAAAGAAAATAAAAAACATGTACAAAGTGATCTTTTGAAAGCTGGATAAAAATATTCAAATAACTAGAGAATTAGATTTGCTAGATTTTTAAAGGAGATAAGGCGTCCTCGCATCCCTATTAAGACGGTGACCTGCGCTCTACCCCGAGGATTCACAGAATTCACATAATGCTCTAGTCTCAATTGATGTCTGAAAGCTAACTTGTTTCCTATTTATGTAATATTAAATTGATTGTTTATATTTGATATCGAATATTGCATGAAACTGAAAATTTAAAATAGATTAAAGTTAAAAATTAATTATTGTGCGATAGTAATATAATATTAAGATAATTGAATATACGACACGAAATACTAAGAGTATGTTCCTGTTATAATGAAAACAAAGATTACAAGAAACTGTCTACAGGGTGAATAAAATATTGCGTCGCAATGTTTGCTGCCAACTGTCATAGTGCCTATAAAAATATGTCTACTACCAGAACTTTTTTTAACAAATATTTTAATAGTAATCATACAAAGGACAACAGTATAATATTGAAAACTTATATATTTGTATATTTTCCATAAATTTCAGATTTTAGATCTTATTTTTTGCTTTTGTACATTAATATTGAAGTTTCTTAACTTCAAGCTAAAAACGAATTTTAGGAAAAATAATTTGAATTGAGCATATATCAAACTTGCAGTATTTATAGAACAAGAAATTAATTATCAATCAAACATGAAGTTTAGCAATGTATGTTGACATTCTAATTTTGTTTAAATTAGTTAGCATTGAAAATATGTGTAATAATAAATGGAAAAACGTTCACATAAAAGCATATCATATCTTAAACAAACAAGTATTACAATAGCATCCGAAAATGTTCACAGGAACTATCCTCTTATAATTTATTTATAAATTTTATATACAAACTTTAATTTGTAAGTTCAGTTACTCTATACGTATATAGTTTCTGTATTTTAACGTTATAATATGTTAATTTATTATAATAAATTAGCTTGTTTGATTTCGTGCAATTAAATGACGCAGTTATTTTATACATTTTGATGTCATTTTTTTTTATATATGTCTATTAAAATAATTAATTTTTTATCTTTATTTTATACAAATAAATAGTATTATAAAATGAAAACTTTTTTATATAAAATAACAACAATATTATGTTACTTTAAGCATTTCACTTTTTTTCTGAAAATATATCTTTGAAACACAATTAAAAAGTAATCACACATTCTGTAGAATATTGTTTTATTACTCTTAGTCATTTGTGACAGATTCAATTCACAAATATTCTTCCAAACTTAATTTAGAAATAATCTGCTATTTCGTTCTTGTTTTACTGGTTGTTCACTACTATCATCACTGATATTTTAGACACAAATCGGGCTAAGCGAGATGTAGTCATAGTCATCTAGCCACCTAGTCTTAATTCTAAATATATATAATGTAATAAACTGGAATACCTCAAGCCTCAGTTTTTAAAAAATATATATGTCGAAGGAAGTAAATAATCGCAAAGGTTTAACCAAATCAGAATTATTTCCAACATCAAATTATATTGTGACTTAATTTTAAAATTTCATTTTTAGTCTAGCATATGTATGTACAAGTCTTGGTGATTTGGTTCCGTGCAGGGTGCTAATTTATAATAAAAATATACTATGTGTAAAAACTTTCTGATTTTCAATAAGCGAACAGCATAATGGTATTATCGAGTGAATAATTAAATTAATATTGATTAATTCTATGATGCTGCTCGTTCAATATATACTTTTATAAACAAGATATTTGCAGATAAGTGACCTATGAAAATCTAAGCGATCAAGCAAGGGACTTTTGACATTGTTTACAGGTCCGCCCGTGGAAGTTGGTGTCACCATGTACGTCCTCAGCATCAGTTCCGTATCCGAGGTGTTGATGGTATAGTGTATTTATTCTTTCACGAGTCAGACACGCCCGCTTGTGATTCCTCATACGTGTCGTATCGTGTTGTATCATGTACTGACTGTCATTGCTTTTTGTGTATTTTATGAACTAAATAATTATGTACATGCATTATTTTCAAATCAAAATTATTCATCATTTGGTTTTAAAGGATTATTCGATAGTTTATTTAAGTATTGATGTTCTAAACATCAAGTATAATTATATATGTCATATAATATATGTTATATAATTTATTTTTTGAAGATCATTTAATACAGAAAAGCAATGACTTACTAATTAAGTTTTTTAGATCGTCACAGATATTTGGTTGGCTGAACTGTTACAAGGGAACCTTGCTACGTTCCGCAGTCTTCGCAACATACTTTGTCTATTCATGTTTCATTATGGTTAACAGTTGCGATGTTCATGTTTGCATGGCCCTACCCGTGAAGTTCAGGCTACATCTCAACATGGAGCTTACGTATAATTCGGATTGTTCTTGTTAATTAATTAACAATTAATCTACACAAAAAATACTTTTCAAATTTCCGTATAAAATTTCAGTTCTTCTTTTGAAACAGTAACTTAATATTTTAACTTCGATATTCATACGTGTTATTATTACATTTAATTTTTAAAATGTAATCGTTCAATTTTATGCAAATGTTCAAAGTTTATCATTATCCGTAAATACGGAAGATAGATGTAAAGACATATGATAAAAAATCGTATAAATCCTGCAAACAAATTCAAATAAAATGTATAAAAATTGTTGTTAATATATATATATATATCTTAGACAAAAATTTTTTCGTCAATTTTGTTATCAACATGTTCTGATGTAAGAAAATATCCTCATGAAGTCTTAAATTAATTAATTGTTTCACATTAAAAAATTTAATCAAACTGTTGAACCTACGTTTAAAACATAAATCTCATCTAACCTCATTAGACGTAGCTTTGATATTAAAAGAACACTTGTAAATTGCTTTCATAGAATAAAAATTTATTATTTGTTTTACTGAATTAATTTTCTAACTTTTGTAATGTTTAAAATTAACCCATTTCTCATTTGTAACATTCCGTGTGGAAAAAAGTAGTCTGTCAATAATCGGGAAATAATTAGACAGACGGGGTGACATCTATATGACAACAATCTGGTAAACTGTATGACTTTCACATCTCACATATAACAGATTTTGATATGTTTTGTGTTAGTTTATACAACACATATTGTTTTAATATTCCAGAATATTCTCATTTTCAGAAAAAATATTTAATGTAATGATAATTAATTTAATATTAAATTAAAAACGTGGCAAGTGGGCTCATTTTCAGAGGTTTTATTTATTAAAATTTATTACGTTAATAATTACAACGTCTATATAACATTTGAATGTTTATATATTTTATTGTATAAAATTAATCCTCGCCAACAAAAAATGAATGTATAATCTATGTAAAATCTATGGTACCAGATAGTGTCAGGTAAATGAAAGAGTTTGGCAAAGCCAGTCTTTGACATATTGTGCGGCCGATTAATTCTTTATAGCCATTCGAATTTCGTCTTGCACACTGGCTTAAAATGGACAAAACCTAGTCATTATGACCAGATGTGAAGGCATATAATTCACGAGATTGTTGTCATAACATTTTTACATTCTCTGTCTAGTTCTTAATATTTTCGGACTTATTTTCTCTACGCATGATTAAATGAAACAATATTAATGTAAATTCTGTTAAAAATGGCTATTAACGTTCCTATACTGTCAATATTACACAATATTTATTAAATTTTGTAAAACATCACACTCATATACTTTCTTAATAACATTGAAAAGTTTCATTAATCTATCACTGTAATTTCTTTATATTTCCGTCAAATTATTTATATTTACATTTACATATAAAAATCCATATTTCATTCATTTATTTCTAACGCATTGTTAATATTACCCATAAAAGATGTCATATAGTTATCTACGATAAACATAATTGATTATAATACTCATCTTTCTGTCAACCCGCGTGGAAAAAAATGTGGTTTTAAGCCAGATTTAGGTCCGGATATAGTTTAGTTTTATTTTAGAGAAGTCTGGTCACTATCTGAATAGTAGTTATTGTAGATGATGACCGCAAACCAAACTGTTTGGATGGGATTCTAAACAGGATGGGATTGATTTTTCGGTGACATACAAAGTCTGGCTACAATATTTATTTTCTATACACACACACGCGCGCAGTGCTACGATGGTCGACCATTTGACCACAATAGCATCTACCATGTCAAGTGAAGAAGCTGCTTTGCAGATAGAAAAGCGAGAAGAGCACATCTTGAAGAGACAAGATCTGTGGATTACGTTGTGCCAAAAGGTTGACAAACTTTATGATTATGTCAAACCCAAACACAACGCAAACAAAGAGATTAAATCTTTTTATACGAATATCAAGGCATTATTGGAGAAAATAACGGATCTGGTAAATCAGCGACCTGGATAACTAGACAACGGCAAATACAGTCTTCTCCGACATACCTGTCGAATGGTTTCACCTCGGCCAGGGTCGGTGGCATATATATCTATAATGTTTACGCACCCCCTAATGTCTCACTGGAATAGTTCAAGAAAATGTGGAACTGATTTCTTGGACAATGCAATCGAACGAAAGCCACTGATTATAGCGGGACACTTTAACGCGTGGAATAAGTCACACTACTTGATCACTTTGAAATGTTAAACGTGGTTTTGGCTAACTCGGGCAACAAACCACTTTATCAAAGGGAATGCTACTTCTATTGTAGATCTGACCTTTACGAGTGACTGTATGCTTCGTGCCGGTCTGACCTGGGTTGTGTCTGATTTATACACCAATAGCGACCATTAAGCTATTCTCATAACTACTGCCGAAAGGGACAGAAATTTGCCCAACTTAACATCGTTTCGCCTAATTTGTCTGCTGGATACAACAGGCAAAATCCTGGAACGCATTATATGTAGTAGACTACAGGCCCACATCGAAGAAACACGGAGACTATCTGATAAATAATTTTGTTAAAATTCCGGTCAACGTTGGAGTCATCCAAAAAGCCGTGCACATAGTAAAATCAGCGATTTCTGGTTCAAGATGGAAACGAGGTTTCAAAAGGTATTGTGTTATAATAACCCTGCACATAAAGAACGCCTTCAATTCAAGACGATGGATCAGCAATTCGAATGCACTACAACAGCTAAGAGTTCCAACATACATAGTAGCGATCATCCTTGACTACTTCAAGGACCGCTACGACACGTACTTGAAGTACGACACGAATAATGGAACAAGGAGCTACAAGGTAACATGTGGCGTACCACAGAGATCGGTACTCGGACCACTCCTGTGGAATATTATGTACAATGCAGTGCTGAGTCTCAAACTATAATACGTCTCAAGGTTAATACGGAAACAGGTCCAAAATCTCATCAAGTGACCAGTGGGGTTCCGCAAAGATCGGTTCTTGGACCGCTTCTTTGGAACATTATGTAGGATGCTGTTCTCCGACTGAAACTACCGTCTGAAGTTGATTGTTGGCTTTGCCGATGATATTGCAATAGTAGTAACGGATAAGCATCTCGACGACGTTACACTTCTCGCTAACATGGCCATAGCTAAGGTTTAACATTGGCTGGCTTCTGTTGGACTACATCTGGCAGCACAAAAAACAGAAGCAGTTCTTGTAACAAGCCGTAAAAAGGTAGAGACCATTAGTATAAGAGTTGGCGACTGTGAGATTCGATCTAAACCATACTTGAAATACCTTCACTTCGATGAACACTTGAGGGTCCTTGCTGGAAAAGCGGCTGCTGTTGTAGCGGCATTATCGTGGATCATGCCGAATGTAGACGGACCGAGACAAAATAGGCGTACAATGCTATCGAGCATGTCGCCCTCAATATTATTGTATACAGCCCCAATCAGGTCTAAGGCCACTGCTACAATATCTTATTCTCGACCGATGAGATCTGTATATAGGAGAAGCGCACTGTGCATTCCATACGGTATCCTATGAGGCACAATATGCGTGGTAAGCAATATGCTACCCTTAGAAATTCTGGCTGACGAGAGATGTCGTGTTTACTGTCGAATGGAGATCAACCACTGCAACCAGGAGATACGACAATCTAGCAAAGAGGAAGATGATGCTCAAGATAGCAGATGGACACATCATCTGATTAGCAATGTCAACAAATAGAACAGTAGACCACATGATGAAGTAGACTATTACTTCACCCAACTGCTGACTGGACATGGTTGCTTTAGAGCATACCAATACCGTTTTAAGCTAGTTGATACCCCATACTATCCAGAGTGCCTAGGAGTTCTAGAAGATGCAGAGCACGTACTCTACGATTGCCCGCGTTTTCAAAACGAAAGAAGAAAGATACCGGAAACTCTTCGAATACAACTCACCCCGGATAATACGTTTTCCATTATGCTGACATCACATGAGGCATGGTTAACTGTAGCACATTTCGCAGCAAGTATCCTGAAGCATCTGAGGAAATGAGAACACGACAGACGAAGGACGAATCCGACGCAGAGCTACACTAGCCCTCTCTTCCACCTGGAGAAGTAATGCCTGATAGCGTTTGCGCCGGTGGATGTGATGATGTTGGAAGTAGGAGTTTAGCTGGTATGGGTTTCAGCTGAGTCCCGCACAGGCCAGATCCGAGCATGAGAGCTCGGTTCTGTGCATGCGTAAATAAGTACCTGGACGTATGGATCGACGCACGACTGCGATTTAGAGAGCACCTACGTGCTACGACTGGGAGAGCGGATCGTGTCATGTCGGCTTTATGATGCATAATGCCGAATACGGCGACAAAGCCAGCGTAAGGTATTATCCTGTGTGGTGAGCTCCATACTGCTGTACGCTGCTCTAATTTGGCACGAAGCCATGGGTATAAAGTCATATGCGAGATCTATTATAACTGTATACCGTAGAAGCGCGCTGAGGGTATCGAGTGCATATGCACTCATAGTGTGGAATATTCCACACTATATCTATTGAAGATGCATGCGTTGTAAACGGTATGTTACAGTAGCCGAGATTTGACTCTGTGTCCTTCAAATTAGAAGCCTGAACTCCAGCGCCTAAACCACCACCATTTGTTACACTTGATGACGTAAGATACTTCTTTCTACAGGCGTAGTATGCGTAAGGCCATTTAATAGGCCTATTAAAGCATCAAGTGCAATAAGTCGCGATAGCTTGAGGGCAGCAGTTTAATTTGAGGCTTAAGACTCTAATTTAAAGAGCGCCTGTTCCAATCTCGGCTGCTGTAATATGGTAATGTATCATGTAATAAATCAGTAGCATTAAAACAGTCTAGCAAAAATATTGTGGCAAGCTGTTGTTTTTTGGTCTTAAAAAAATACATATTTTATCCAGACTTTATGCAGACTTTATTTACCAACGTATTGCATGACTTTATCCCGACTTTATCCCGATCCAACATATCCGAATAGTAGCCAGACTTCATCCGAAATAAAATTATAATATATTCGGACTGTTCTTTCCAGAATGGAAAGAATCTGGATTAAAACCAGATTTTTTTCCGCGCGGGAATATAATCATTATAATACAAAAAAGTTTTGATTGTTATTTACTGTGTTTTATTTTTATTTAGAATGATAATAAACATTAATCATAGCATATTGTCACTTAATTTTACAACTCACAATCTATCACTGTTGAGCTATATTAAATTATTCTACTATTTGATTTTAAATATTTCTACCTATTGATAAAATATTGTATTTAATTTTTATATAATAAAATGAATTTCTTTTATAATCTAAATTAAAATCCACCGCTTTAATAATATCAGTTTTAAGAAATAAGGTTTGAAACATTTATGTCATATACAATTTAAAATAATCTTTAAAATAGTAGTTAGTACTACTATGCAAATGCTAAATACTAACTATTATCTACATAATTATTATTTACTTATTCATATCTAACTTTTCTAATATTCATTTAGCAGAATAAATCAATTGCCATATGATGTAGAATTAAACTTACATTATTATTTTAATAATGTTTGATACGATTCATATCCATGGTTAAGTTAATTTTACTTAGCATTTGTTCATTTGTATTTTCTTCTTTCTTACATTTTTTATTTACATTTTGGGCACTAATATTTTCATGTCTCCTCATATACGGTACAAGTTCTACATTCTCATATCTTTTTTATGCAATAGACTACAGACAGAATGTAAACATCCACTATAATTTGAGTATCATACAACTGTTATTACAATTTTTCATCTTTATTGTGCACAATACATTTTAAGTAATAACTATTATGCAATCTGAAATGAAAACCACTAAATGGCGACGTTCAGAATGAACCATTTATATGTATATCCTGATGCTAAGTGCAATAAATTAAGCAGAAACAAAGATAAATAAATTAACATCAATGCACAAAGATTAATATCAAACTATAATGAAATAATAAACATCACTACAAAATTTATGTTAAATCATGAAACATGACAAAAAATTTAAAACACAATATTAATAACAAAATCTTTGTAATATATTTTGTTTGCAAATACTTATCTTACATCACCGTAGTATTATGTATATTATATATATATATAAAATAGATTAAGAAAATAAAACATATTATGAGCTTATACAATGCTACTACGCAGTAACTATACAACAATCAAACTGAAGAGATAATTCCATGTGAATGTGTAGTATGAACTTTACAGGCCATCGTATTACTATACGTATGTACCTATATTATGACATGTATTTCTTATATTAATATTTAAGATAGCCATAGTCTAATTGTATGTATTGTTGATACTAAAGCAACACAGCTGCTCCTATATTGTAGTCGGCTATTGTTCCGGACCACGTACATTCAGATTCATACAACAATTTTGTGTTAAGCGTCATTCGAAGTTGTCGATGATAAAACTTGAGATCAAATAATCATGACAGTTAATGTGATAAATTTTATGGAAGTCTATTTCAATGTATTATAGATAATATCGTTAATTACTTGGAACTGAATGTATGAAACTGGACCCCAGGTGTTGAGCCCTGTGCGGAAACCAAATCAAGTCGACACTGTCACCTGGGACGTGACTCGCGAATTTCTACCTCTCATACATCTAAGAAAGAATTGTAGTCATTTTAAAATAGTAGGGTGGATGGTTGGTTGGTTGGTTGATAGATTGTTTGGTTAGTTGTTATAACTAAATTTAGTCCCTTCTATTTAGTTACACTTTCCACATTTTTTTAAATACAAATGTTTTTTTACACATTTTCCTCAATTATTTCTCCATGATTCAATATACAGGAAAAAACCATTTTCGGATAAGATATTTGTTATTGAAATTAATGTTATAGTATTGATTATTGATATTAATTTAAACACTGAATAAACTAAAGCGTCGACAATACTATACAATACATAAAAATAAGTTTCATATATAGAAAATTATTGGATTAACTTAATATATTTTTTTCATATATTATATAGTTTTTCATATATTATATTTTTCATATATATTCATATAGTTTTTCATATGCACTATGTAAATATTATGTAAAGTAAAATATTATGTATAATGTACCGAATTACATTATATTAATTAATTATATATGAGTAACGTCAAGCTGTGATTATGTTACCATAATAACTCCCATTTATATACGTCAGATTTTTGTTTTCAAGTCAAAAGATAATTAATTGAAATAATTAGAAAGAATGCATATTTTATGATGATTGCGACATAAATAACGCAATAGAATATAATTTATTCAAATGTTTGAAATCCCTAGTAATTTGTTTAATATATGATCATATATTTTTAACATATCATTCATATATTACTCATATATTAATCTATTATTAATATATTACCATTATATTAATTTGAAAATATTATTTTTATTATATGAAAAATATATTAAAAATATATTGAAAATTTATGGTTAATATAGTAATCAAATTACTATTCATTGATTGTGAAGGTATGTCAATTATTTTTTTTTAAATTCGAGTTAATGATTTAAAAAATTATTAACCAAACAATTCATCGTCAACCTTCATCATAAATATTCTATGACCTATGTATTTATAAATGCGTTATTGTTACCGTATACGTCGTCAGTCATATTATTGTCAGTGTATGCGGTGCGCTTCTTAACATCACTACAATTTCAATGTGCATAATTTTTATATATATTGACTCTTCCAAATAAATTATTATTATTTTTACAATATAAATTACCATAATGTTATTAATTAACATTAAGTAAAATATTAATTAAAATACTCGGCATGTGTATAATAAACGAATGTTTTCGTTGAATCAATTAAATGTGTTAAATTAAATATTACTATTTCTATTCAATACATTATTAATTGAAAATATTTTTTATATATTAAGTCCTCGTTCTTTTCATCTCATACTCGTTATAATTGTTATTAAATTGTATATTACTTCAGCATCTTCGCCCGTCGTATATTACGTTATTTTACGCACCATCGCAGCTGAAAAAAATGAAACTATTTTACACTATTACAAAAACTTGTGACCTTTTCTCATCTATACCGGAAAGTTTCGTTTCTGTTCGCTGCGATAAGTGCATAAACAGAAATATTGGTTACTAGAGTACTTAAAAATAAGCATTTTTATTAGTATTATCAATATACTTTATGTTTTTATTATAGTTCTACTGAGAAAAATAATATTATCATCAAACCGTAATAAATGAAGTACTTTTTTATATTAAATTTTGTTGTTTTAATTTTCGTCTGCCAGAGTTAGTTGTGTTTGCCTATTAAAAAATAATAGTTATTTCAATATAATTAAAATAAAAATATTATTCAAGATATAAGCGTAAGAAAAAACTATGATGCTTTGTGGCTTAATGCTTTGCACGCTTTTGAATGCTTCAGTTACAATTACACAATCTTTATATAAAGGCATATTCTTTTATTTTCAACAATTAATATTTAATCTTATTATATATAGTTAACTAAAACAGTAGATGTATATATATATATATATATATATATATATTGCTACCGGTATTTTCAGGGTCGAAATTTTTAATGCAAAATAGTACGGAAAAAATATAAATATTATATCATATTTTCATATTCCGAAATATGTAAGAC
>JABFQC010002167.1:0-16874 GCA_022817085.1 Psilanteris sp. ZL-2020
TCATTTTTGTTGTAATAATTAATTATACTTTTCATAATTATATTTATTTACAAAATTGCAATTCATTTGCATTAAATAATAAATTTTTATGACCATTACAAGATAGACAATTTTCAATATTTTCCATATATCAAATCACATGTTTTAGTTTATAGATGAGATTTTTTTCTTTAATGGCAATGTAATTTTTGTTGTAATAATTAATTATAATTTTCATAATTATATTTATTTACAAAATTGCTATTCATTTGCATTAATTAACAAATTTTTATGACCATTACAAGATTGACAATTTTCAATATATTCCATGAATTAAATCATAGGTGGCATGGTATAAGAAGAGATTATTTTCTATAATGACAATTACATTATTGTTATTATAATGACTGAAATTTTTCATTATTATATTTATATATATAATTGCAATTCATTGGCATTAACAAATAAATTTTTATGACCATTACATGATTGACAATTTTCAATATATTCCATGTATTAAATCATAAGTTGCATGGTATAAGATGAGATTATTTTCTGTAATGGCATTTACATTATTTTTGTAATAATTGATCACAATTTTCATAATTATATTTATTTACAAAATTGCAATTCATTTGCATTAATTAACTAATTTTTATGACCATTAGAATATTGACAATTTTCAATATATTATATATTTCAAATCATAGGTGGTAGGGTGAAAAAGATGAGATTTTTTTCTATAATGGTAAATACAATTTCGTTGTTATAATTAATACAATTTGCCGTTATTACACGTATATACAAAATTGTAATTCATTTCCTTTAACAAATATTTTTGTGACCATGACAAGAGGAGAATTTTTAATATATTCCATGTATTAAATCAGATGTGGTATTTGTAAGATGAGTTTTTTCTATAATTGCAATATAATTTTTGTTGTAGTAATTGATTAAAATTTTCATTAATATATTTATTTACAAAATTGCAATGCATTTGCATTAATTGACTAATTTTTATGACCATTAGAAGATTGACAATTTTCAATATATTATACGTTTCAAATCATAGGCGGTAGGGTAAAAGATGAGATTTTTTTCTATAATGACAATTACATTATTGTTATTATAATGGCTGAAAATTTTCATTATTATATTTATATATATAATTGCAATTCATTGGCATTAACAAATAAATTTTTATGACCATTACATGATTGATAATTTTCAATATATTCCATGTATTAAATCATAAGTTGCATGGTATAAGATGAGATTATTTTCTGTAATGGCAATTACATTATTTTTGTAATAATTGATTACAATTTTCATAATTATATTTATTTACAAAATTACAATTCATTTGCATTAATTATCAAATTTTTATTACCATTACAAAATTTACAATTTTTATTATAACATATATTTCAAATCATAGGTGGTAGGGTATAAGATGAGATTATTTTCTATAATGGCAATTACATTATTGTATAAGTGAACAAATAATTTATGATTATTTTATTGTTAATATATTTCGAAAAATTATATATATAGTGGAATAGGCCTACTGGGGAGACCACTTAAAAAAAAACGCGTCAAAATTGATTTTTGCACATTATACGTAAACTGTGTGCAAAATTCAATATACATCTATAAAAACAATTAAGTATACATATAATTATATATTTTTAGGAATCAAACTATGTTTTTATAGATGCAGTGTACTTACCTCTTGGGTTGACGTGGAAATAGTACACTAGATTGATAAAAAGGTTATTACATTTTATTATTATTACATATATTTCATAAATTTAAATTTTAATAGAATAAATATTATTTTATTAAATAAAAATACATTATTATAACAACAAGCATTAACTCCGTTGGAGTATATATAGAGAACCCCCTTATGGAGCGAGATTGCGTGATATGCCGTGCCGTGGAATGTAATAATAATCTTTATTAAAACCTAATTAATAGTGGATTAAGCCATTAAAAAAGCCATTTACTGGGACACCATTAAAAAAACGCATCAATTCAAAATTGTGCAAAATTCAAAATACTGCTCGAAAAACTAAAATTATACATATATATATTTAACGGTATCCAATTATATTTTTATATATAGATGCAATGTACGTGGAAATAGTACACCGGATTGATAAAATATTAGACTTTAATAACGCATAAATAATAATACATGTTTTAACTTGATTGTATCCATCATTACAGACAAAGTACATTAAAGATCCGCGGTGAACACGTATCAATTATAATCTGGTCCGTGACACGCAAAGACACGGGTCGATGTGCCTTGAGTATGTCCAAGTGATGTTCAGGATTGACCAATATCGTATTCATTGAAATACATATTTCGTCCATCGTACCTGTCACGGACAAGTACGTCAAGTATCCGCGATATGTACAATCTGATCCATGACACGCAAGGACAAGGGTGGATGTACCCTGCGTATGTCCAAGTGATGTTCACGATTGACCAATATCGTATTCACTGAAATACATATTTTGTCCATTGCAGACGTCACAGACAAGTTTGTCAAGTATCCGCGATAAATCTAACCCGTACCTAATTGAATCTAATCAGTGTCACTCAACGGTACAAGTGGATTAACCTCCGTAAGACTAAGTAATGTTCACGATATATCATTCATTGATATTGGAATGATATTTGAAAAGTTCATATTTTCTCATTTCTGGGATCCATTGTATATTTGATTACGAGAGATATTTTATATATCACTCACATATCATTAAATTTTCACTCGGGTTTACTATAATTTGTGAGAGAAATTCAAAATTTTCGCAGTGTAAGGTACATTTGCTTTATTTTATAGTAAACTTTCCTAGATTATTTTTCTCCGTATAATATTATTAGTTAAAATACATAGAATGTACCATAAGTGACAGGAGACCAGGTTATGTATTATCTAAGGCGTCTTGCAATTGTCTTACTATAAGTCGCCAGATTTCGTAAGTGAACGACTGAAAACCGTCTACGAAAAAGTGCCTTAATTTAAGACACCCGTTTTTACAGCGTTCTTAGGTCGTTGGCGGATTGTTTTGCGATAATTCGAAACTTTAAGGTAGTACTAATGAAAAATAAAAATCAATGGAATTGTTTGAAATTTCACTCAATTAAAATATGAATAATTGCCTATAATTTTACAAAATTTTATAAAGATTGACCATCTAGAAGTAAAGTTATTTGAGTTTAAAAATACGAAAATTAACGTTAGCCTTATGGAAGGGCCGGATTGTTAACATTGTTATTTTAAAATAACAAAAAAACTGAACAATAGATGTTAACAAAAAACTAATATATTACAGATTGAATTACGAGACAAAATATAGCAAAATTTCAAAGTAATTGTCTATTTAGTTTCTTAGAATAATAAGAATAAAACTTAGGAGTTGCTATGTATTAGATCTAAGAGAATGTATTCTAATTTAGGTTATAATAATCTAATCTAATTTGCATTTTTTATACAAAACAATAAAATCTTGTAAATAGTTTTTAATTTTAGTTTAGTATAAATGAACTATTTAAACATTTCATATATCATGATAAATAAGCTTTTATCTTTTTTAAATTTTGAACATGACTGTACCGATAATACTACCTTAAGGTAATATATCATAAATGAGGATAATGATAATTTGAATATTTCATATTAAAATAAGTAATTCATATTAGTTAAATTGTCACGGTATGATAATATGTTTTACTATGTAACTATAAAGAAATCTTAAATGCAAAATCACTGAATATAAAAGCGTATCAATGAATTATATAAATGCATGATTGCAATAATATACAATGGGTAGAAATAAATATATTAGACAAATAAATTATGGCTATAGAAAACGCCTCCTATGAGAAATGCTATAATACATAAAATCGTCCAATCATATTTTCAACATTTAAATTCTCATGAAAGTATTAATAAAATATGAATACAGTTCTAATACAGTTTAAGAACTTTATAACTTAACGTATATGGTTTCAGTGATGTTCAAGTTTTCTTATCTCGAGATATTAACGGTTATTTAAAATTTTAACATTTTTTATGTGATATATGAACGGATTTTAAGACTGTTTTTTCACAGATAATTTAATAATACAATTTGAAATGTAGTTAATTTTAAAGTTTATAAATACCGCTACAAAGTTATATTTATAGTAAAATTAAATAAAAAGGAGTTGGAGGGTGAAATCCCTCGCACTAGTGTGTTAGTTTTAAAAATTGAGATAAAATTCATTTATTTCGAGAATAAATAATGACTGCTGTAAAATTGTTTCTTCAAAATTTCTGGATTTATTATTTCCGTGTGTAGTACATTTTGCACTCTACGTGTAGGGCAGGTAATATTTTACTTATGATTTTTTTATTTTTATTTTACAAGTCCTTCAATTTTTCCAATTTTAAAATCTAACGCAACCTAGTTCAAAATTTAAATGAACTTTTGGCTATTTTAAATACTGTTCTGTTTCATTATTATACACTGAAAGAAATTTGGTAGTAAAAATTAGCATGAATTATGTTAATTGAGCATTACGACTGACAAATGATAATGGCCGTGTTTTTAATTCTACTGAAAGTACTGTCAGTAACGGAGCTATCTTCATTTAGCTTATTTAGGCATATCTTTTACTAACACTTTACTGCCAGTAAATTCAGTACAATTAAAAACATGTATTATGTTAATTTGTAACATCTTCTATGCGGTATATTAACATATCTCATCTCATATTTTAATACAAAGCATGTTAAAAATTGTCATTTGTCAGTCGTAATGCTCAATTAACATAACTCAAGTTAATGTTTACAACCAAATTTCTCTCAGTGTATTATTTGATAATTAATAATCAATTGTTATAATTATTATTATTGCAGAAATTTTGAGAATATATGTAACCTTAATAAATATCAATTATATTATGTATTAATTAATAATATAATTTTATAGAACATAGCTGTAATGCATTAACCGAATGTTATATTAGTATATTATTTTCAGTATCAGAATTGTTATCCGTTGAATTAGTACCTACTGAGAATAAGTCTCCTATTGCAACGGTTTCTTTAAAATTAAGAACATTAAATAATGATGAAGAATCTACTACAATTAATATAATAAAAGACGATGTCCCGATTTTATTAGCAGGTAAAGAATTTATGTTTATATTCAATAAGTATTCATTCGTATTCAACCAAGAGAAATACTAACATTGTATTTTTTATATGTTACAGAATTGCATAAAGCTCGTTCGATGATGGAAAACTTAAAATAATAATTTAATGTAAATTCATATGATGTAACAAATAATGAATTTTAATAATAATAAATAATATATATAAATGAAATGTATGCGTTTTATTTTAATACTTTATTTCATTGACAAATGAATATACAAAGTTTACATTGATTTTAATTATATACTATACGATCCATTATTAATATCATTTTGTTTCTGATAATACAGTATTGTATGTTACGGTTGGTTTAATGATATTATAAATAATTTATGTTAAATTGCCTGAATTAAGAGCTTAAATAAAATTCACTCGAGAAACATATATATATATATAATCTTTAGAAAAAGTTACATGTCCGTTTATAACATCAAATCTCGCCTGTCTGCAATGTAAGATCAAATAACTATTAAAGCTAATCTAATCAGTCTTTGTACAGCATTCGTACATTACACATCAGTGGTTCGATATTTACAGCTTATTAAAACAAGTAATGACATGGTTTCTGTCATCAAGCATTCAGTCCCAAGAAACACGCATGTGTAATTTTAACAATAAGGATTTACATTCAAAATAACGTTAATTAATGACCTACTTCAGAGCTATATAACTTCCAAGAATTTGTCTTCGTATAATAAAATTATTATACGTGCATGCTATACTAATACGAATATAAAATTTAGAAGTTACACAAGTTCTGTAACAATTCTTTCGGTTGTCGTCCCTACAGTAGTTGAGTTCATTTTTCATGTCGAACAAAATCACGAGATAAGCATTTCAAAATTCTCTGCATATTTTGCAAAACATATTTGTGCTTTTCACTTTGAATTGGCTAGTCGAACGTTATTATTCCGAAAAATTAGAGTTTTGAATTAAACGACTGATTCTAATATAGTAAGTAAAAAAATACTCACGCAACAAAATTGCGTTTCTCTGTCGAAAGTTTTTTCTTTAATATTCTAAATGATATTTTTTTACTTCTATGTGTTTTATTATCGCGTGATAATTGTAAAACCGAAGCGCTATTTATCTCATTGTAATTATTCAAGTTAATTTTTAAATAAAAGATATATTTCTTTTGGCTTGGGAATATGTTTTACGATTATAATATAATTAAATGAACAAATACTTTTATTTACAAAAACATAATTTTATCGGATAAAGCAGATATATATATATATATATATATATATATATATATATATGTAAACAAATTTGAATTTTAAGTGGTTTTAGTGACTGAAAATAAATATGACAATGGTGTCGTTGGGAAATAAATAGCGCTGATTGGTTTTTTATTTTTCGTTATTTCTTATATTTAATCCAGATGAATATTAAGGCTATTTTGTAATTCATTCTCAGCAATGATGACGATGTTATTTATTTATTCATTAAATGCTAATGAAATTGATGATATTGGAGGTATGTTTCAATTTTTCGAGGTAGGCAAAAATGGTATAATTCTTCATATGCAGTCATACGGGAGTGATATATATTGTCACATTAAACGTGTTCCTTGAACATTTTTAATTTTTGTATAGATGCGTATTTTTTTATTAATTTTCAATGCGTTATTTTAAATATAATTATTGCAAAAGTTTTATTATATCAGTGAAAGTATAGTAGTATATGTTTTGACAATGTTTCTGTATTTAATGTTGCAATTAAGTAGAGTGATATGCAGTTTTTGCACTTCAGTTTTTAAAAGTCGCTTTTCATTCATTACTATTTTTACAATTATAATTTTAATGAATTATTACAAGTATTTAATTTGAGTTTAGAATAATTTTAAATATTTATCCGAAACAGGTCTTATATCTTTAAATAAAAACATGTATAATTTGAAATTAAATAATAAGGGTAAATAATATTTTATTTAAATTATTATTTGTAGACTGATTAACGTAATTACCACGAACATAATTTAAAGTAATAATAAATATGTTTGTATATTCTTATTCATATTTATATAAATACTTACTAGGTATTTTTACAGTTTTAAAATATGATAGTTTTAAGTAAAACATAAAAAATAGTAATGTAAAATTTTACGCATTCATTTTGTTAAACCTATATATTTTTATATTTTAGTATTATATTTTATCATATGTATGTAAATAAAAAACAGTTAAATTATTTAATATAAAAGTTAGTATTTTATGTTTTTGGAAAATTAAAGCAGTCAACTTGTTAAAATAAAATATTAAAATAATGTAATTTAATTTATCTATTTATATATAATTAAATTAATCATAAATAGAAAATAGAAACTACAGAGTTATTTAAAATTTGTTATTTACATGAAATAACAATACGTATATATATGTATTGAAACTTAAAATATACTTTTGATTGAAATATTTATTAAAAATATAAAAATAAATAAACGTAATGTAATGAATGAAACATGTCTTATATATTTTTCACCTGATTACATCTCTAAGAAATTATAATTAAAGTTATTACATAAACAAAAGATTAAAACTATTAAATCAGAATGACTTTAAAATAAATAAAATATCACCATTTAACAATTTTCAATTATATATATATATTTCATTTTATGAGTTTATAATCACCTGTTTGTATATATTTTTCAGTTAGAATATAAATTAAATATATACAGAATTATGATATTGACGACAAATTTAAGAAAATAATATGAGTTAATATAATGTGTAATTTAACAAATAACATATTTATGAATGTAAATGTAATCTTATTAACATAAAAGATAATACATAGAAGAAATTAATATTCAAGTAAATTTACACTTTGTATATATGAGTATAAATAGATTACTAAAAGAGAATTCAAAACAGTTTGTGCATTGGTCGAATTGAGAATTTCATTAAAATATTATATATATTTTTATATATTTTATTTATTTTACATAAATAAGTCATTATAAAATAATATAATGATATTTAATATATTTGGAACCTTAAAAATTGTAATGAAAAAAAAAGAAAAAAAAACAAGCCATACTGTTATTTTTAAAGTTATTCATAAGTTAAAATAGTTAAAACAAGTGAAAAATACCTAGATAGTTGATTTATTATATTAATTTAAAAAATGTATATATTATACAATTTTAAATGATATTTATATACAATTTTTAATTAAATTTAATTAAAATATTATTATAAGAATTAAATATCGTAATAAAAAAATAAAAGTGAAAGATGAAAAAGAAAAATTCAATATTCAAATTACTTGTACAACGAAATGTACAGGATATTATTAGTATAAAAGGCATTCTAATGATTCATACAAAATTCTCATACACTCGAAGGAACGTTCAGCGTCCTTCGTTCGATTGATGACGCTTCTATACACAAATTTTACTGATAACGAGATATAATGCTTATAACTATACCGAAGGAATATTGCATATGTTTTGCATTCGCCAAACACATACGTGGTGCTTTTTTTAAAGCATCAGTTTAATTTTTTTTATTATTTTTCGCTTAAGTATGGCACTACATGTTTTTTAACGCCAAGCAACGTGTCGATTTAATTTTATCCAACAAAATCTTAATTTTTAAGTTACTTTTGTAGACTTTGTAAAAAAAGGTATGTTTTTGATTTCTGTAAGAATTTCAGGCAAAGACGGAGATATGTATATTTTGAAAATTCGTTTATGAAGGCATATGAGATGCTTTAACTTTATATTTATCATTTTTCCATAGATAAAACTCTGCTGGTATTATTAATAATCAGCTGAACATATCTCTGTCAATGCTTTTTCCTTAAAAACAGTTTACATACGTTAAAAAGTAACACGAGTGCGCGAACATTCGTGTTGGCTGAATTTACTTTTGCGTAAATACTCTGTTTTTACTATTATAATATACTTTGATTACCATTAATGATTTTATCAAGTTGATTAACGTGTCAGCAACATAATATTGAATGCGATATTTAATGAAAAATGTAGAATTTAGTTTTTATTATTTTTAAAAATATTTATTGTGAAGCACAGCCATTATTAGTAAATTTTAAAATTCTGAATGTAATATTACTGTGAGATAAAACTTCAGAATTTCACCAATTCAGTTTAGTATTTGCATATCGCGTGGGTCTATAATTTCATCCATTTATTTCTTTATACCGGTAATTAATTCACTTTCCTAAAAACAATTTGATCAGTATACAATTAATTATTTAAAAAAACTTATTGATTTATTCAATTTAAGCCATGGTGTGTTTAAGTATTAAATGCATAGTAAATGGTAAGTAATTGTTTTTTTATTTTTTCAATTTTATGAATGAACAATGCTTGCTGACTGTCGGGGTATTTCTGTGAGATAATCATATATACTGATGGAAAGATGGATGAGATTATAAACATTCAGACAGTTTTGGAAGTGGAGAAAAGTTTTCAAAATGTTTAAAATAAAAAACAAAAGACAATTTTAAGCATCACTCGAGTGGGATATGTTTGCTATGTATCAATAATAAATTTTGAAATACATATATATGTTTTTCTCAAGATTGAAAATTTATTAATTATGTTTGTGGTACTTTTAAATGTATTTATTATTCTGGTAAAATATGTATTTATACAAATATATAATGTTTAATGATATTTTATAAGGTGTATGTATGTTTATACTTACATTATATGTCATACATGTATAGGGCATCAAAAAATATGAGGCAAACTATTATGGATATGTGCTTTTTGCCGTCGACTTCATTTCTTTAACTACAGTTATACGCGAGTACAAAATTCTACGTTTCACGTACAAAAATTACAACCTTTGTTTTAATTTCTCGTCACATACATTATTCGACGTTTCTTTTGTTTATGACACGTGATTTAGAGTGAAATGATTTCGACACTAACGTCACCTACAGAAATCTTTGAAATGTTAACTATCACTTAAGACATTTTGTTTAAAAATACATTTGTCCGATTTGTTTATTTTGGAAGCATCGACACGTGCCAGGTTGATTTGAGATCATTCTGTAACTTACTTCCAAGTGGTCTCGCTGAAACAAACTTTTGGGTGCGCGAGTCACAGAACAACTATCGCGTTATTGTGAAATATTGATATCGTTAATGTTTGACAACTGTGATTCTTAATGTTTATTTCTCACAACAACGCATTCAAACAGAAATCGTTTTGTTTGCTTTCGTGCAAATGTTTCATTTCAACAAACTATAGCTTCGAACGGTCAATCCTGTCGATCACCACTCCGCGTCATTTGAAATGACGGTTTTTCGTAATCTTTTAACTTGAAGATAAAACGGTAATTTAAAATCTGACGCAGTAAAAACATCATTTTTTACAAATTGTTCGCAGACAAATCGACGCTTTTGTCTTAATTACTTATCTTTGGTATAAATTTATATGTTAAAAACTTGGTTACGGTTAAAATGAAGTCGCACATGTCACCCGGTTCGGTTATCAATCGGAATCAAAAAAGACTATGAAACAACAATAGTGATCAGAAGAATTGATACATCGGCGAATGTGCGATTCCGCTTGTCAATTAAATTAGACGAATTGGATTCAATATAGTTTTGAAACTTTTATACACAATGGGTATAGGCACCGTGCACGAGGAACATGAGCGCCGTCTGTCAAGTACAAACAAAGATCCTTCTTACTGCTAAAATTGTAAAAAAATATACAAAATTGAAAGACGATTGCGTAAATGCAATTTAAATACTTTGTACATATTCCGTGGCGTAAAAAATACTAAATTGAATGTAACCCGCCGTCAAAATGCATACCGCCATTTTGGTGGCGCCGAATCAATCAATCGTCGAATTGATATATATATATATGTATAATAAATAGTTGTTAGTTCGAATGAAACGTTATCACTAAAAAGGCGTACAGTGTACTAGCACCCGCGAGGATACGAACGGATTTTATACAATGCAATTTGTTCATTCAACAGATTACAAATTAGATTTATATATAATAAATATACGGTGCCTATACATGAGTCTGGATGAGATCAAAGGAAAGAGCCAAGTACACCGTCATCATTTGACTTTACCAGCAGTTTGGCTGACTCCAGTGTCCGACCCCAGTACAAATTTGTCGAGTATCTCGTGAGTTACTAGAGAATTTGTATATAAAATTTCTACACTGAGAAAAATTAAACATCAAAAATGACTATTTATAATACGATCTTGGATTTTTAAGCGACAAATCATAAAATTTGGTATTTTTAGCGGAAAAAATTACGTTTTTACGTAGAAATTTACTGCTTTGTCTGAAAATATTACTGCTAAACATCATAATTCCACGGGTTTTCAGTTAAAAGTCCAAGCTCCTATTATACATTGAGAAAATAAAATCACCAGAGTAACTATGTAATCGTTGGTCGTACACAATTTCACATTGTACATGTCACACAATTGGAATAGTAATCGACGTCAGTCAACGAGATAACGGCATTGAACTGGTTGAACCAATGAGAAGCGTCAAAATGTTACATTGTAAATTGTACAATTTCATTTTCTCAGTGTAAATAATACATTTTCATATACAATTTTTCTCACTGTAGTAATCCGCGAGTTACTTGAGAAATTTCTATATGGGCGAGATGAGTGCTCCGAAAAATGTCATTTCATGATATAAATTAATAATTACAAAACGCTTAACGCAACATTTTTCCATCCCGTAGATCCTATTATTCGCGCAGCTCAATTTACCAGCGAATTTGCGTGTCTTTCATTTGATCTCAGACGCAACTGTTTGCATGTTCGTTCAATGCGGTAAACACGTGTCCGAATCGCCGCTGCTCGCCATCGAGAAATTCGCCGAGTCCCGGTCGTTCTGCCGCACCTGCGCCGTGATCAGCAGCTTTCCGGGACTGGACGACGCGGTCGACGAAGACGTAGACGGCAGCTGGGGGAACGTGTGGTGACCGGACAAGGGCCAGGGTTGCGCGTGCACTTGCACGGGGGGGAAGCGTTTGACGAACGGATTTGCAGGCGCGTGCAGTAGTCGCACCCCGTTGTGGTGCGAAGGCAACGTCGTGTGCGCGGTCGAGGCTGGTGCGATGTTCGTCGTGGTGGTGCCGTTGCTCTGCATCTGAACCTGGGCCGTGTGCCGGGGCACCGAGCTGCAACTTCCGGCCGAGGGACCATTCGTCACGTTGCTCGCGGCGTTGTTATGCGTCGCGTGCGGTAGTGGCATCGTCGAACAGTGCGGGTACGTGACAATCTGAAACGTAACGCGTTTTCGTTCGTACAAAATTATGCGACGCTTACAACCACCCCTCGGAACAGAACGATCGACCTTCAGAGATCGCAGAGAAGAGATATGTTGATTCAATCAGAGTTTTGTTCTTTTTACCAACATTTGGTCGAATGTACCAAATATTTTGTAAACGTAACAAAATTTTGATTGAATCAACATATCTTTTCGTCTGCGTGCGTACTGATATTCTACGCATACTGAACAAGGTAATCTACTGAACGAGGAAACCAATTTCAAATTTGTCTAATAAATTGTGGTAAAATACAGGCATAAATATAGTATTTCCTTTCTTGTTTATGCCACATTTTTACCATAATTTGCGAGATATATTGGAAGTTTGTTTCATACAGGATTAGTTTCGTTTATTTTATAGTAAAATTTCAATTATATTTTTCTTTGTGTACAAATTATACCAAACTAGATAATACACTGAGAGAACAACATGGCTGATTTAAGAATCTATATTGCTAAATCTGCAATTTCAGATACTTGAATTGAATGATCTCAGATTGTAACAAATATGATAATTTAGATTATAAATCAAACAATCTAGATATTAAACTTCACCCTAATCTGAGTTGAAATTACATAATATGTATGTATAATAAAATTAATTATATATAATGAACATTAAGTTTTGGGTGTAACGCAAATAATATAAATTACATCGCTAATTAGGTTAGACTTTGCTTGATAATGCACAGTTAATAAATGCAATCTAGAAAATATGTTTAACAATTTGGAAAGTCACAATCCAGATTGCTAATTCAGCAATCTCATTCTCTCAGTGTAACAGTAGGAAAAATGGGTAAAAATGTAAATAATATGAAAAATTATTGTTAGAAGTTCTAAAAGTAGGTCAAATATTACCAAACAATTGATAAAAACAATGACATCGTCGAATGTTAATTGACATTTTTGCCCACTTTTCCTACTCTTATTATCTAGTTTAGTAAAACATATAAAATAATTTTTTGCATTGTAGTACAAAAGAAAAAAAAAACGTACATCGTTTGACGAATATACACAAATTCAATTGATTGTCAACGTTTTTATATGAAATTGAACAAAACGAAACAAAATAAAATAATAAAAAAGAATCGACGAGATATTGAAATTTTAATACTGAACCATTTCAAAAGCTATTGTGCCTCCATAGGGTCAGAGTTAATCAAATTAATTCGATTGACAAATACTGAAACGCTGAATAACTTTTATAACCGCGTTGACAGTGTTTAAGAATTCTACTGCAAACATAACAGAATCAAAAACTAAAAACGGTATTTAATCGCGGATCATTTGCTCTTATCCATTTTCATGATAATAACGCCGACGAGCAATAACTATGCCCAAACTAACCGGTTGCGTGGGATAATGTGGCAGTGTAGCTGACGATGGTTGGATTGCTCGGAGATCGCTGTTTTCCGTGAATGACGTCATTCTCATATTGGTGGATCGACTGAACGGTTCCTCGTTCGGATTTAAAGGTTTCGTCAGTTTTGGCTTAGACAATCGGCGTCGGATCACGACGGTGGATTCCTTCGTGTTGTCTAAAATGAGGGCATCGTTGCTGCCGTTGAACAATCGCTGGCCCTGGTTTACGTATTGCGGCGAGTAGTTCTGCGCGGACGAAAAGTTGCTGTAATTTGCCACGGAGGCCGCGGTCGGCGGTTGGGTTCCGCGCTGAAGCGAGCTGCTGCGCCACTGGAGCTCGTCTCGGAGATTCTGCTGAGCCTTCGGCAGCTCCTCGGCGCTGGTCGCGCGACGCTGGAGCTCGTTGCTGGCGTTGCTGGCGTTGCTGTGCACGCCGCTGGACGATTCACTGGCGCTACCGTTGCTGCTGCCGCCGTTGTGGTGCCGGTTGGAGTCGACGGCGTCAAGTGGGGGCGAGTTGGATGAATCGGATCTGGGGGTGAGTTCCTCGTGCGGCATTCCGGAGTCTGTTCGTCTTAAACACCGTGGCGTCTGACCGATGCCGTTCATCTGAATCAGTAGTCAAATCGATTAGCAGACGCAACGCTTTTGTTTGGCGAACAATTAAGCGTGTTTTGTATGGGTTGGCAGTGAGCAAAAATTAATAGTAACTATTGTAATGAATTATTATAAAAGGGTTGCACGGAGAAAACATATATCTAACTATTTACTATATAATATATCGAAAGTGGGATATACTTGAAAATACTATAAAAATAACTATATAATGTATTAAACTTTTGAATGCGCACAATATTATATTCAATTTATATAAAAATTTTGAATATATTATATAGTAATTTTTCAATTTATAACATTCAAAATTGTAATGTCAGATTGTAAAATTATATATGAATTATATATTTGTTGATAATTTTATAATGTGATAATACAATTTTCTTTTTTTGAGCAGTATACAACACTTTTATAATAATTCATTACAATATTTATAATTCAATTTTTCTCAATACATAAATGCTGTCATCGACGAGCCATATTGTCGATGTATTTCTGTTTTAAGCTGCATCAATGAACATCTTTTTCGATTAACTAATGTATGGTTGCTTTAAGAAATGAACTTCTGGATGCAAATTTGGTAAAGTGTTATGTACTTTGTAATGAATTAGTTAATGTTTTCGTATTAAATTGTGTTTCTTAATTAGCAAATTGTTATGTTCGTTATAATTATATTGCTATTACAAATAACTCATATAGATCCTTGTTTGTCATTTTTATCGTAAATTTTCAAATTGTTCAATGTTATGTGTATGTGAATATATGCATACAAGATGATTATATGATAAAATGTTATGATAAAAAGGTTTAACGTAATGCAACATAATTTTGTAAGCAGTTTGTTGGTATATCAGCTAATCAAAATTTTGATGAAAGTTTTAACAAATTATTGTATTTTCATATTAATTAATATTTCCATGCACATTATGATAACTATAATCTAATTTAATTTAACCTCCATATTTAATAGCAATTACATACATATAAGTTTTAAAGAATGAAATGGTAAATAAAATTATGTAACTTAAAAAATCTATTTAAATAAAAATGCATGAAGCATTGCATTAAAATACAACACCTAGTAAATGTATTTAATATGAAACTAATCATTGATAACTACATTTATAATGAAATATCAAAAAATATGTTTTAAGTTATTAAGAAACTAAATTTGAGTTGTTTTTCCAAAGTCTTTTGTTACTTTAAAAACAATTTTTTTGCAAGCAACGTCATATAAAAAACCTTGATTTAATCGTTAGTTTTATTTATTAGCGGACGTTGAATGGTCATACAAAATGCAATTACGTTGTGGTTAGAACTGATGTACCTGAACGTTAGTTATTAGGGGAGCCGTTATAACGTCGCTGACTGCAGGCACCGATGTCGGAGTTGGCGGTGGTAACGGAAGAGGCTCCGAAGCTGGATCGGGTAAAGGATCAGGAGTTAGAAGAGGAGAGGGATCACCTTCTGAAGGTTGTAGGTCGCGGTTTGCACTCGCATAGTATGTCACTTGATCATCGTTTACACATTCCAAAAGCTGTTAAAAGACATGCTAGTTAGTTACATTATTAAGCATCTAGCAAATTAACGATAATGAAATAGAATTTTAAACTTTCAAATTCATAAATATTTACATAGTTTGGTTTGGTTTTAATATCATAATTATTAATAATCATTTAATTTAATTTTTTTGATTATTGAAAAAATTATTGGAATAAGTTATCATTAATTATCATAATTATCATGGGCTATCATTATAAATATAAATCATATAAATAACGGAAAAGCATGAATATTTGTACACATTTATATATATTGCTTTACATTTTATCCAAAGAAATGAAACGTAAATCAAATTACTACATATTTATCAAACGGTAATAAATAATAGAATAAATTGTGTAATTCGATAATTTATGTAGTTATTTGCAATACGAATATTTTCTTTATGTGTATATTTTTAACAGCTATAATGATTATTTAATCATTACATGGTTATTAATGGATGCTACATTATTTAATATATTAAAGTAAATTAAACAAATTACAATGAATTATGGATGAAAATGATCATGAATTAATATTATGAAATGATTTTTTTAAATAACCACTGTTGGATCAAAAATTTACTTTGGAGTGATAAAAGATTGTTATTGAAAGTTATAAAGTCGCAGAAGATATATTATACTTGTAGAAAAGTTGTAACACGACATGAGTTTATATTTCACGTGTAAATTCTGTAACATAACTTTATTGTTTAGATTTTTATTTCGGTTACGATTATGGTTAATGACACGGTTACGGGGAACGCGAATTATATTAATCATTATAGTTCTTTTACATTACTCTTAAAGCTAAAATCGTCCAGTTACAAATGAAGTCCTTTACGCAGCATTTATGT
>JABFQC010002168.1:0-16873 GCA_022817085.1 Psilanteris sp. ZL-2020
TAATATAAGTGGATGGTTATATTTATTGCTCACGGGGAAAGATCGTTTGAGATGAAAAAGAGTTGTTACCACACCAACAAATTGCTTTGATGGTTTAAATTTTGTATACAAAAATAATCTCTCAATATCAATCATAAAGTATTTAAATGTTATATATATAATGACTAATTCTGTTGCAATAGACTTAGAGCTAAAACAATTTAAATATATTCTTTTCAAACTGAGGAAATGACTCGAGTATACTAAGAGGTGTAATAACTAAATTATACACCCTAGATCTTATACTCTAATGTAAATTATTAATCGTTTTTTTTTATTAAAAAAAATGTAATTGCTTATCAGTATTATTATAAATAAAAATTAATTATATACTGTACATTTTTTAAAATAAACATCTTCATGAGTAACACGATATCAAAGTGAAATATATAAAAATATTCTATGAAATTTACACATTAAAATCATGTGTTTTAGAATTGCGTTACACTTTAATAAATCATTATTTCTTTATATATAATAAATTTCACTTTAAATAATATATATAATAATTAAAATTTATCCATTATCATTTAATACTTATTTTTTATAAATCTGCACCAATTTGATTACCAATTACAAGTTAATAAACACACTTTTCAATAATTAAAATAAAGATTAATTTCTAAACTAAATATAAGTTACATATTAGTAGAAATTATAATTATATTCTTCAAATTAGCTTTTCATATAGATAAAATTGGGTATAATAAAATATACAAATATAAATGAATTCAATTACAAGAATATTTAATCTGATTGTTTTTATATATTATTGTTTTGAAACTATATACATAATCGTATAATTTATTACTCTGTGTGATAAAAATATTATAAACGTATAGAATTTTTTCATTTTCTTCATTTGCAATAAATATATCGCAAAAATTTTATGCGAGCACAATACCGTAAATTTGCTTATAGCTGTGTGTGTGTGTACCAAATGATACGCGCTGCTGCTTGCATTTGATCACACACTACTATAAGCGTTCAGTTTCCAGTCGATTTCACGGTATATTGATTTTTACAAATCGCAATTTAGTTACATATAATTACTAATAAATACAATTTGTATAGTTATTACTATCAGTAGCAGTAATTGAGTTTGTTTGAGTGCATTTTAATATCAGCTATCTTTTAGAACTTCTTTTAATATAGATCCAGTATTGCGAGCAGGCACAAAATCAGGAAATGTTGGTAGTGAAATGTTTGACAATAGCAACGTTGATTGCGTCGATGACGATGAATGTTGACGACTGTGTCCTGGTCTCATAGACTGAAATAATTAATAAATAAACTAACTATAACTTTAAAATAATTATTATAAATTATTAATTACATAAATATGAGGCAATAAATAAACAATTAACGTACCGCATTTGATATTGGTAAAGGTGGAAGTTGTGGTTTGGGGTTTGATTCATGTTCCAAAAATTTAATAAAAGCGGCTGATAAGGAAGCTTCATCGTCCTGTAAAATATTAATTCGCCTATTGAAAAAAATCTATAAAGCTCTAAATATCTACTTTAATTTAATTATTAACAGTATATTTACTATTCGCATAACAATTGATTTAATAATTTACAATCAGTTTGTGCATCTTAATATTTCATGACCAATGGCAAACATATGATTACAAACGAATTGTTTTATAAATTATTAAATCGAATAATCAACGAAATACTATATTTTTTGTTTTCTTGTAATTTGAAAAATGTAAGAAATATAAACAATCAATATTGCTAATTTTATGTTTGACATGAACATTTAAATAGAAAAATTGTGGTGATTATTATTTGGCTTGAAAAATAACAACTGTAAAGTTTAACTGAAATAGGAGATGAAGATAATGAGTAGATATATATCTTTATATTGAAAAATTCTGAAAATGAATAAGACAATGTATATAACTGAGTTAACAATATTTTAGCCAACAAGTAATAAAGACGTCTAGCGCAATATATATTTGTCAGAAAAAAATAAAGAAAATTTAAAAATATATATTTTGAGTTTGTTATTCATATTACACTAATTAGTTATATACCTTTGTTGGATTACTATTATTCAAAGTCAGTATACCCGAGAACCAACTATGTTTTTCGGCAGTTTTATTAAGGCCTGCTTTGTTTCTTTCTGATTCGTTAAAATCAAGTATTGTAGCAAAAACTCTTAAAATTGAAGACTTGTCGTTAGCAGTTGATCCTATATATCCTAGGAATAAATTCTTCACCAGACTTCTACAAACATTATTTAGTATATTAGTTAATACGAATAAATAATATTTATACTAGAAATTCAAAACCTACTTATCAACTTTGCTTTCTTTATTTTCATTTGCTTTTTCAATTCTATCATTTGCAGTAGTAACTAGCAATGTCATTTCAGCAACTGCAAATGTAAAAAGTTATTAGTTCACAAATAATGGATATATCAAAATAAGCATACATACAATGTATCATATATATTTTTGAAAAGCTTCATAAAAATGTACATCGAGAAAAATGTATTATTTAATTTAGATTGCAAGATAGTATAATTATAATCATGTTTAATTATAACGTATTTCTTATTCTTTATAAAATAAATATATTGTTCTAGTTAGAACTTACATTGTTCATATTATATTTTAGGAATATATTACATATATTCTAAATGTAGGAATATATAATTTAATAAAATTAAATGTTATTATACATAAAAAAGCAACTACGTCAATCGGAATAATTGTTTAGTAGAATGATAAAAATAAAAAATTAGACGTTATCAACGTGAAAAAGGGTATGGTTATTTCATGTTAGGAATACATATCAGCGCCACAGGCAGCAGGCAGATTATAAAAGGTACAAGCGCAAGTATAACACAAGTACTGGTAGTTAGATCTACACCAGTACCTTATGTAATACTCACACCCGCAACTCAATTGTTCATGCTGCATTCTTCAAATGATATCATTATCATGCCATTATAGCCAGAAACAAAAGTCGAATTAATTTAGGCTGCTCTTAGTACTCAACTTGTAAGTCTCAATTGTCTATTTCATAATTTATTTATGAAAGATTGTCAATATTAATTTTCATATATTGTAACTTAAAATTATTTGAGTATATAAGCATTCGTTAATTTTTTAAAAAATGTGCAAATTTATAAAATTGAATAAAATTTACTCAGTAGGTATTATAATCAAGTTATTTTTAAAAATAAAAAAGTGTTAAAATATATATAAACAAAATGCAATTAACATAGACATTAGCAGTCATCATCATGATATTGTTTGAAATATTTTATTACTTCCACATGCATAATCTTCTGTGTTTAAAAATTAAAATTGTTTTACTCTGATATTGGATAATGTAATTTTGAAAATAATAAATCGTTGTAGACATTTGGTAATGAGTGGGAAACCCCACGGGTAATGTGAGCTTCGTCAAAATAACGCTCACACGTTACCGCATGAGATTATCCACATCGTCATTATCAGACATTCGTCTCAACTTTCGTCTTCATCCACTTAACATGCCCGAACTATAAAATGAACTACAATTTATTATTTAGATGTGCATCAAAATTAAATTCATTAAGTTTTTAAAATGGTCAATGTTTGAACTAATTTGTACTAAGTTACTGTTTTTAATAAATCTAAAGCTGCAATATAATTAAAATTATTATAATTAATTAACGACGAGTAAATAAAAGATACCAATGATTTGTATTACAAATAAATTATTTTCTAATAAAATAACTATTAAAAGAAATGTCTTTATTCTCAATTATTGTTAATAAAAATAACACACAAGATTAAATAAATTCTTAATTTAATTTGTTAAATATTAATTAATATAAAGTTACTAAGCGTTGTTAAGATGTTGTTTAATGTAGATAAGAAGAAAACAACAACCAACACCGATGGAGATATGTGCATATCAGCTGAAACTCTTTGTTAATTATCATTGCTGTCTTATCATTGTATTCATTATTATTTATTACTATGTGTGTGAAAAAAGGCGATGTCCCAGTGTGTAATCGGATACCAGCAAGAATCCTGGTTTATAGACACGATCCCAGAATTACCAGCTGATATTAGACTACAACGCCAGATTGTGCAATTGCATAAAATTGTTTGAAATTGTTTGATTGCAGATTAATCATATATCGTGATATGAAATAATGCTACAAATATGACGTATGGGTCTATCGAGTGTAGTTTTTGGTTATTTTGCAATTTTTGATCAGGATAGCCCAGGCGACATAAATAACATATATACTATAGCCAAGATATACGTTTTATTTAAGATAGTTAATTTCAATTATTTTATTTATAGATCAATAAATTGCTATATGAATATTTAGTATCAAATAGAATAATATATGTTTTAAAAGTGTCTTTATAGTGTCCATATACCATGTCTTCAATTGAAAATATTTTTCTGGTGAATCCTTTTCATGTAAAGCATCTAATTTTATAAATATTAATTGATGTATTAATATGATTTTAATTTAAACTGAATGCAATTAAACGATTGACTTACATTTGTCCATAAAAGCATGCATGAGTATATACTTGATTATAACTGTTTTCTATTATGTATATAATAGGATACAAACAAAGGATATGTACAAGAATATGCAAGCAAAATATAATGTGTGCAATAAACTTAAATCTTAAAATATGTATATATTAGTAATAGGAGCAAGCAGTTATAGATTTCTGTTAAAGTTTCACTTAGGTGATTAATTAAAATGCATATAATTAATTGTATTTTCTTTTATACTCTCTTATATTCTGAATCGAAATATACAACTAAATATTTGCATTCAAATTTATTGCAGATTAATTAAATAATTAAAGTTCTTAAATATTAACTATAATGCAGTCATATAGATATAAAATAACAGCCCTAGAAAAAATGTATAAATGATATAATAATTAACAGCATGTATTTTTATTATTGAGTGCCTAATTTAGAAACATAAAAAATACCTTCTTTTTCTAACTGTCCTATTCTTTCGCTTTTTTGTTCTAATTGTTCTGTCAATCTAGAAGCGGCTTGCAAACATTCTCTTGCATCAATTAACTGTCCCTGTAAAAATAAAAAATAAATAATTTTAATATTTAGATTAAGCTAAAATTTAAAAAATATAATACTTTATTTTATATATTTTTTCATAATATACATTTATATACATAATAATATAATATATAATATATGGCAAAAAGATGTTACTTTTCAAAACGCTTTAACTTTGTTAAATTTTTATATTTAAAATTTTAATTTTAAAGTACGTTTGCTCAATTTCATTTTTACGTACAAAATATGAAACAACAAAGCAGTGATTTATTGAAAAATAGTATTTATTAGGTGCAATATGAAAATAATTAAAAAAACATGAGAATGCAAATCAAAATCTAAACGCGCATAACTTTACCACTTCTTATAAAGTTATTGAATAAGTTTTTAGCAGCTATTAACTCATTTTTTAAACTGAGGTGTCACAATTTATTACACTTAAAAAATATGTTATATATTTTTATATATTAGGGCGGAACGGGTGCTTTTAACATTAGGGTTTAAACAATTTTGTATTATTTCATTAAAATTTCATATTGATATAAAACGTTATATTGATTATTTGTTATATTGATTGAATTTGTTAATTCGGCGTAGGGTGTTAACTTGTTTTCTTAGTTTATTAGATAATGCGATTCTCTTTTTTTTATATAATTTAATGCCAACAAAAGTCAAATTACTTTTAAATCAGTGATTTCAGTCATCAGTTCCTTCTGTTTATTGTAAGATTCCTGCAATTGGCTAAGTATCTTTTTTGTTGCTATTTCAATTTCCTTTTCTTTATCTAGAAATTAAAGAGGGATTTAATATTATTTATTATGGAGATTTTATATTTGTGTACATAAATTTAAGTATTTCATAAACCTCGTTGAAATTGCTCCAAAACAAGTTGTAAATTAGTAACCGAAGCTGTACATGCTAAAGCTTTATCTTCTGCAGCTGAAAGTTTGATCTGGATATCATCACGCTGCTGAATGATAAGAGACAATTGCTGCTTTAACGATTCAACCTGTTGGTTTGCTCGAATGCTTGCAGAGGTGTAAATTACACTAGTATTTTTTATAACACCTTCTGTTTGTTGCAATTGTGATTTTAATTCCTTTAAATTTTCTTCAGCTTGAACCTATTAAATTATTTTTAAATATATTAATTGTATCCTGGCAAATTTTTATTGATTATAAAGTTTTAAATGAAAATATTCATTTAAAATAATAATTTGATTTATTTTTTAAACTTCATTAAAAAATGACTGATAATTAAAATGAAGTGAATTACTCTATTAAGCTATGAAAACATATTTTGTTATTATTTGAAAAATTAATTATATGAAACATATCTTACAAGATCTTCAGTATAAGAAGCTTCTATATCCACTAGATGAGATCTTAATCTTTCCAATTCTTTTGCTGCGTTGACTTCTTTGCATTTTACATCATTCAGTTGATCTTGTAGTAATCTATTATTCGCTTGTTCCTGAACTAATGCTGCTTCAAAAGCACTGCAACGCTCATTTTCATTAACAACCTGTACTGATAACGCAGAATGTTCTACTACATTACATTTCATTACATTATTTGCTTCTTCGTAATTCTGCAATCGTTGTTTCATAACTTGCAACTCATTTTGAGTCCATAACAACTGACTGTTAGTTTCTTTTGATGATTTTGCTATCTCGTCCTTTTCATTGATTAATTTCTGTATAGTTGAGCTTTGTTCAGTAAGCAATTGTGACAATCTTTGAATTTCAGCATGGTAATACAGACTTTCATTGTGTTTGATTTGAATTAATTTAACCAATTCTTCTTTCTCAGATTTTAATAATTTTAATTCTTCGGAAGTTTTCATGTTCGCAATTTCATTGTCCTTGTTTCGTACTAACTGAGACAAGCTTTCAATCGTTTCTCGTGCCATTTGTGTAGCCTCAGTGTGTTTTTCTGAAGTAGATTGTAGCTCTAATGTTCGCTTGTTTAATTCTTGTTGCACCTTTACGAGCTTCGTTTCTATCAAGTTATATTGTTCTTTGTAATCATCGAACTGTTTTTGTATTATATCCATGCCTGTAATTTTGGATTCTAATAAGTTATATTTTTCTTCTGATTCTTGAAGCTTCATGCTAATTGCTTCTATTTCTTTGACTCGGTCATCTACCTCTACCTGACTTAATTCTACCACAGTTGGAAATAGTTTATGCAAAAATTGATCCAATCTATTTTTAGATGTAATTAGTGTATTATTTTCTGATATTGTTTCTAGTTTATATGTCTCGAATTCTTGCTCTAACAAAATCTTTTCTGTATTAAGTAATTCAATTCTATCTAATAATTCTTTATCATTAATTGCAACGCGGTCAATCAATTGGCTGCTATCTTTAACGAGTTTATTATTTTCTCTGGTTAGCTTCTCTATTTGATTATCTTTTGTTCTTAATTGTTCTAATGCACAGCCCAAATCTTTTCTCATATTCAGGATGTCATATTCCAAGTCATCCTTGTTTTTAGCCACTATTTGAAGTTGTTCCTTTAAATCATTGAATAATCTACTATCTACTTTATCGACGTAATTTTCTTTTAATATCGCTAAATCATGTTCCAAGTTATCTTTCTCTTTGCACAACAATTCGTTATCTTTTTCTGCTTCATTTTTTGCTTCCATGATCGCTTCTAAATTACATTCCAGTCTTTTATTGTTTGCTACTGAAGTAACTAACTCTCGTTTGACATTTTGTAGATCCAGCTTTAATTCTTCAATCAATTCAATATTTTCATCCAGACTTTTACATTTCTCCAAATATATATTCAATTGTTCTTTGATTTGCTTTTTCGCTTTTAATAATCCATCAATGCGTTTTCGAAGATCATTATTCTCCTCTAATGTATCATTTAATTTTTCACTTAAATCTTCAGACATTTTTGATTCCAGATTAGATTCTGTTACTAGCAGCTGTTGCTGGGCAATTTCTAATTGTTGTTTCGTATTTCTTAGTTCGGCTTCCATATTATCTTGACTTCTTAGTTCGGTAGAAATGTTTGTGTTTAGTTGTTTTAAGCAGACGTTTTCCATTTGCAACTTGCTCAATTCTTCCTGCAGTGATTCAGCTTCAGTTTCTAGCGACGCGACGTGTTCTTCTTCATTTGCTTCTGGAATGCACGGCAGGTTTGATTTCAAATGTTGTATTTCAAGTAAAAGAGATTCGACGTTAGACTGCATGTCATCGCATTCAACTTGCATCGCCTCTTTGAGTTCTGACGTCTGTTTTAGTTCGCGTGATAATTCTGTGATTTTTCGTTTTAAAGATTCCTTCTTCCGTTTGGATTGCATATAAATTCGGGCGATGGCTTCGATAACATTTTCCTCGGGATTTAGATCCAAACATTCAGTTTCGAATATGGCTTTAATTTTTAAAATTGATTCTTCGACATTTCGAGTGTCTAAGAGTGGCTCAGTTTGAACGCTTTCTTCTACCACATCTGCAGACATAGGTTGCGTTTGAGTCGAACATTGCACAGTAGCTAACTTATGTTCTAATTTTGCTAAAACTTGATTGTGCTCCGCGTATAGTTTCTCATAGGCATGTTGAAGCGCGTGATGTTTCTTTTGCAAATCTTCCTTTAAAGATAGTAGTTTATCTGAAAGACAAACAAGTGATTTGATTATGTCTGAAATAAGTTTATTATCAAAATCAAAAAAAGGGTTAATACCTATGGATATGGAATGTTGTTGATCTAGCTCTTCGATGTTCATTGACAGAAGTTTGTTTTCGTCGAGCAAGCGCTCGACTTTCGCGCGTAATTCCGCTTCACGGTTGCTGTCAGTTCTATCTTGCTTGTTTTGACTGTTTCTGAACGGTAGACTTTCGAATTCGTCCGAACTCAGTTTTCTTAATCTTTCATCCGCGTCTGCATTCAAATCCCCTTGCAATGATGTTTTGGCTCTATCATTCTCGTCATCCAAAGCAAGCAAGGCATTCTTGATCAAATTCAATTGCACCGGCGATGCTAGTTTCGATATGGCCATACGAAAATCATGCACTAAAGCAGATTCGTCCATCTGAAGTCGTTTTGCATTTCTTTCAGCTTCACGACCCTTCGTATCAGACAAATTTGATTTCATTATATTTATTACAATACTATTTTACTTGTTGTTCATTAAATACACTGACAAAAAATGACTTAGTAAAATCTACTAAAAAGTTTACTTAAACCAGTATCATAACCGTCAAATTCAAATAAATTAACCGTGAGATTCAGTTTTGCTTAACATAACTATAATTTATTTTAAGTTGTAATACAGCCAAAACTGACATTTCTAACTGAAACAATTGAAACATTCAATAAAATTAACCGAATTTGTTAATTCAAGTATCATAATTGGCTGCCATATTCTATAAAAATATCTAATCTTTTCAGTTGGACCAACTAATTATTTTCAGGCATGGCTATAAATTACTGAAAACTCAGTTAAATTTACTGAATATACTATTTTATCTCTGAGTGTATATACAAAACTGGTATATACTTGAAATTTCTATAAATTTTATTAAAATTTTAATACATAATATAGTGATTTTTATAGTTTTACACACTTTTCTATATAATAAACGAAACTGGACGTACACTTTCAACAAATTTTTACTTTTATCTAATATTATGCTTATCATACATTTTTACTATAATTTATAAAATATATTTAAGTTTTGGAAGTAATGTCCAGTTTCGTTAATTTTATAGTATTTTCAAGTATATATATTTATATATCAATTTTTTCTATATTATTTATATGATACACAGATAAAATAGTATGTTCAGTTAATTTGATCAACCGAACTGTCGAACTTATTTTGACAGAACATGGACTTTTCCTAAAAGTAGTTTTCACTCAATTTTAATCAATTTGCCGTAAGTAAAATCAGTGTATACTGATCGCTAAGTTCATCTTATTTGCACGTGTGTCCTTAGGTTATCATATAAACTACTCTGAGAGAAATTTGGTAATAAAAGTTAGTATGAATAATGTTAATGACTATTACGCCCGACAAATGATAATTTTTATCACGTTTTGTGTTAAAATATAGGCTAAGATATATATATATATATATATATATATATATATAAGAGTATAAATTTTGCATAAAAGATGTTAAAAATTAATACAAAACACGTTAAACATTTTCATTTGTCAGTTGTATTCCTCAATTAACATAATTTTGTATTAATTTTTACTGCCAAATTTCTCTTAATATATAACTTATTTTATTACATTTTATTTTTCAGCGCGTGACTCAATTAATGTGATTTATTGTATAATATATAATTTATTTCTTTATTTACATCTGCAACAAAAGAGCATACCTTTTCTCCGATCTGAATAATTCGGTTCATCATATCTTGCTTAGCGCGCATTAATTCGGCTTTTTGATGATTATCTTCTTTTTCGTTACCATGGTTAGTCTGGAATTAAGTTTTATATATATATTTGCATATCACAGGGTATGGGGACAAGTAGCCATTTTAATTTCCATTTACGCAATGTTACATAAAATCGAATCGATGCGTTTGGGGTCTGTTCCCAAACAGTTGCACCGGTTTAACGCAGGGCTTGGAGACAACCACGAAAAATACAGTATTCGGGCCCCCTAGGACCTCGTGTTTTGGGTTTGGCTTAATTTTTAAGAGGGGGCACAACCCCCGCATCCCTTTGTGAGGGTAACTCTAGGCGCCCAAATATATATATATATATATATGTAAAACGGTGCTTGTCAGCCCCCCCCCCCCATTAAGGGCTCCTTAGGTACGGGGTTGAAATTATTTTGGAGGGGGTAAAAATATGGCGGCCTTTGGCCACCCTCGTAAGGTAATACGGGGGGCTGCACCCCCCCTCCTTAAAAATATAGACAAACCCAAAACGCGAGGTTCCTAGGGGGCCCCAGTACAGTATTTCTCAGGTTCGGGCTTACAGGTACCATTACACAAATTATTTTAGAATGGCGCTTATGAGCCCCAGGGCTCACAACCACCAATTGTTGTAAATATATGTAAATGTATGTCTAACGGCAGTTTTGAGACCAGTAATTGTTTGGGTTCTACACTGTAAATTCACAACATATAATTCCCAAAAATTGTACATAATATAACACGTAAAAATAGCTTCATGAGTAATTATTATACGTGTTTTACTAGATATTGCATGTACTGTTCGAAGAATACGTAAAATTATACGATCTCTGGAACATCATTAAACGTATAACGCAATTTTTTGCAAAAATTGTAATTTTAATTTAATAATAACAATGTAACGTTAAATAATATTCTAATAAAGTAAAAAAAATACACAAAATACTTATCTTGTATCTTAATTAATATTTAAACTGCGTATATAAAGCGAGTGATTATTATTTTACGCACACGGCGCAGCGGACAAAAGTGGAACTATCTATGTCTCGTGCCGAAAGTTGACACTTTCGGCATTCTATACAAGATAGTTCCACTTTCGGCACGCTGCGCCGGTACGTAAAACATCGTACTAGCCTTGGGCGCAGTGGCGCCCTCGGCTGTAATATACTATTATGATAAAACTATGAAAATACTGAATTAAATTTACGTATAAATTTGATTTTGATACAGTTTTTTATTGTATTTATAACAGTGATTTAATAAATATCTTATATTTTATTATAATTTAACAATATTAATTAAAAATAAAATAAAGATTTTTGTAAATATGTCTATAAATTTGTAAGTATTATTACAAACATATTTGACAATTCATAATAGATTATGTCATTAGATTGAGTCTATATCGATATATCAATATTCACAGCAAGTGCAAACAATTTTGTGAAATGTAATGGCAACTGAATTATGTAATGTATGACATAATTTTACCGAACTGGGTTTACAGTGTAGATACAAAAAGGTAAAAATTTGTCACGGAAGGACTTTGCTCCCTCAACATCAACTCTAAAATTCTAATAAAATTCACGTAGGAGATCCGAGGGGTCCCGATATCGTATTTTACTGATCTGTCCTTTGCTGTTAACTGCCGTTAGCCGAATTTATAGGAAATATACGATAATCTACATTAATGGAAATATCATAGAAATTTAATATACACTGAAAAAAATAATATTACAAATTTCACCAAACTAGATAATAAAAGGAGGAAAAGTGAGCAAAAATGTAAATAAACATTAGACAATATCATGATATTAACCAATTATTTGGTAATATTTGACATATTTGTAGAATTTTCTGATCGTAATTTATCATAATATTTACATTTTTGCCTATTTTTCCTAAGTTTATTATCTAGTTTGGTAAAATTTGTAAGATTATTTTTTTCAGTGTAAATATGTGCATTACTATACATTTGACAAATAATAATGGTCAAATGTTATACTAGTTATACTAAATGTAGACAAATCGAAAATATTAAAACATTAGAATATATTCGAAGGTATATATGTAAAAAGCTTAATCATAATATTATATTTTATATTTTATACTAATAATTAAATTATAATTTTAGGAAAATAATGAAAATAAATTTAAATTTATTTAAATTTGTATGTATTTGTATATATAAAATAATAAAGTCATTATTATTTATTTTAAATAAATCACCAAGTTTAACAATTAAATATTATAGTATATTAAATTTAACGCAACAGTATTTACATTTTGAATATATGTATAATAATTTTAATCTTTGAGTAAATTAGATTTTATGTATACACTGACGATAACAATAACAATAATAATAACAATAATATGGTGTTGCATTTGATTTGGCATACAATAACCTTTTGTAATCTTTTTCTATCGATTTCTAATTCTTGAATTTTCACGGTGGCCTGAGCGAGTTGGTCTTGCAAAGATTGCAATTGATTTTGGGCTTCCGACTCGCGGCTTTTCGTTGGTACCGGGTCCCAAAAAAAATCTGCATCGTCGAGCAATGCGTTGTCCTTCTGTAATCAAACAAATAGACTAAAATAAAACGAACAATTTTGGATTGCGGATAAAACAAATGAAATTCATATCAAAACTTTGATTCGAAGACGCTCGAAAGGCTTTGTTGGAAGAACAAACTTGTTTCGAAAACGCGACCATGCGTAAATAATGTCACGCGGTTAATCGACTCGCGAGCTTCGCAATGCAACGCACGGCGATCACAGCGATTTCTCCTTCATGGATTTGCCTTTTAAAAAAGGCAGCATTCATTAACAAGCGAGTCGCGATTAGAGCCGCGTCAGCGCAAAACAGGATGCGTCCACCGAGCGGACTATGATTAGTAGCTTAGTATTGTTATGACCGTTTACATAAGAACCTCTTGCCGTGAACAATGCACCCGGCGTGCGTGTTGTCGGACTCACGCAAAAGCCGGAAAAACACTTATGCAACACACCCGCGACGACTCTTGCGGAGTCAAACTTTTGGCTCGTCGTATTGCTAATTTAGGTTGTAACAATTAGTTGCTCAAAAATTAAACCGAACCAAAAGTGTAAGTACACTAAGAAAAATTCACGTAAAATTATACCGATAATCGGTGGCAACAAATAACCAACGTTTAGTAGTGTAAAATTACACTCAAAAAGTAACTTTACGTTTCGTATGAACGTGAGACATAACCTAAAACGCCCGCTTTTTACAGTAGAGGATGCACTGAGAAAAAGATTCGATAACTGTTATGAAATATATTTTTGAATAGGCGCAACCACATATATGATAATATTTATTGTTTGGAGTATGATTTTTATGTCGCATGTAATTAACTATTAATAAATATGATAAATATAATTTATATGTAATAACAAATATTATTTCCATTTACATCATATTATACACAAAGTGATAAATATTATCAAATATGTGGTTGCACCTATTCAAAAATATATTTCTTAACAGTTATTAAACCTTTTTTTCAGTGTATGTAATATTACTTATATTTTGAACGTATTACACAAGTCGTGTAATTTTAAAGTATTTTCGTAAAATGCATACAATGATAGTGTTTGTACGTAGATATGTGGTGTAAAACTTAAGTAAATTTACACAGATTATTTTAAGTGTAGATAAGGCATTCAATCAAATGTATATATGGTATATATTTATATCATTTTAACATATTTATACACACATTTATTTATACTATTTTTGATTGATTGACGTATGATTTTTATACGATATTAATTTCCGACGCTTAATTTGTATTATTTTTGATACATTTATCTACCGATTCTCACCGTTTATTCTTTTACTTTAATATATTTATGCTATTCACCTACGTTACCTAACTCATTAATTTATGTTTTCTAAAACGCACGATTCTTCATTTCAACTTTTAGCCAGTATTAATTTGCCTCTTCTACAAATTCCCACATCTTAATTGTATATTATTTACAAGTATACAGGTCTATTGGCGGTTATACAGATGAATTTATATCGATAATTAAATCTAATCTGTCTTATCTTATATATATATATATATTCTTCAAATTCTCTTCCTCTCTTTTTTTTTACCAACTCCTTTGCAAAATGAACCTACTTCATCGCCTGTTAATTGTCAAAATAATGACGAATTATGTTTTAAAGAGCATTGATTTTGGTTTATAAAGCATGTGATTAACCGTTTATTTTTAATTATTTAATATGCACTAACAAATTGAATTTAAATAAAAAAAAATTATTCGTATGCAGTTTTTTAAGATCTACATGATATTATTTTTTTCAAACCGATTTAACGCATATCGATAATTACTATTTTACTTCGATCTGGAAAATCAGAATCTCGAATTCGAGTACATGCGCGGCCGAGCTACAGTCGCGCTACTCGCGCGGCCGTACACGGAGAAAACAGTTGTTGAATAATTTACTATATAATATCTCAAAAGTAGGATATAGTCGAATATATTTCATATTTTTAAATATGATTAATGTATTAATAATTAAATATGAGATGTATTAATTCTTAAAAGGTACAATAATTGGAACACTATAACTTAAAAATTGAAATGAAGTAAACCAACATTTACGATAAAAATATAGTAATTTTAATATTTGCTGAAACCGAATAATCGTATCAGATTAAATCGTGAATTTCAATGTTATTTCTATTTATTTTATGGTTATGTTTAAAATTTTACATAATTGATCACATGGTACGTGATATACGATTTCAGAGTTGATCACATGGTACATAGCTTAACGGTTGTCATTGTGTGTGATATGCATTTGACAACGATTTTTCATTGATATATTTAGTTGAAAAACTGTTTAAATTTCTGAGTGAACGTTTTTAGATTCACTGAATTACACTGCATGTGCCTCTTCTTTTAAATTGATTTATATATTTACATATACTGAATTTGATAACGATCATTTATCACTTACTGAAACATAACCAACAAATTTGTTTTTTGAATAGTTTTACTCTCTAAACATCGCCAAGATTTGTTTTCTTGGCGAATTATTTGTTTCAGAAAGCTCAATGCACAAAATTTGAGCAATCCTAGAGGATTTATTCTGAGGTATAAAATCAATTGAGAGGATTGTTCTCATATCTCTATTTCATATTATACCACGTGGATCATAAACATCTTCAAGGCATTTTCTTCACGGTCTTTCTGTTGAAAGAGTGAACGTTTTTAAATTATTATTTGGAAACTGAGGAATTGGAACTCTTGTACGGATTGTTTTTCTAACTTCTACCTGGTTCTTTTTTCTTTGGAGAATAATTACCTAACCTCAAAAACAACGAAATCGTAGTTCAACAAACCGTGATATTTTTAATTACATTTATTTTTATATTTATATTTATTTTTAATTATTCTTAGTAAACTCATTATTGATACATTAATTTATTTAATTCTCTTGACTGTTTAAATAAATGAGAAAATTATTTAAACAGTTGTAAATTATAGTACAAGTGTTATGTTATAGTACAAGATTATAGTATGAAATAGTATAAAATTTATAATTTTATTCATTGACTTTAGTTACATTTAAATTTATTTTATGATTGACTTAGTAATAGATATTCATTCTTAATTTAATTTTAATTTGCAACTTTTCATTTAATTTAATGTAGTAAAATTTGTAAAATCTTATTTATTTAATTACTTATTTTGATATAATTATTTGCTATTTTATTAATTAATTTATTAATTAATTAATTTATTTTATATTTATTGATTATTTATATACTAGTATTTATCTATTTATTATTTATTATTATTATTATCTCATTTAATTGTCTCATATATTATTTTCTTTAATTTATCTTTCTTCTTTGTATTATCAAAATGTCAAAAAGGGAATTAAATCCTAAATCAAGAGATGATAGTTTTTATGCTCAATCACCAGTAACTAAAGCTCCTAAAATAAACACTAGAAATAAAGTTCCTCAACGAAATGTAGATACCACTACGGTTGATTTGGATCTTATAAAAACAATGTTTGAGGAATTTCGTGTATCTCTAACTGACTCTATTACCAGGCCTGTAAAAGAATCAGTTAGAGAGGAAATAAAAGGAGAATTAAAAGGAGAATTAGTTCGCATTGAAAATAAAGTTGATTGTAACACGACAGTAATAAATGATTTAAAAAGAGAATTGGTTAATTATAAAGATAAAAATAAAAATTCAGGTGATATAAATGATATGGATAATGCTGTAAATCACCTAAGATTAATAAATGCAAAACAACGTACTGATAAAAATTTAATCATTTATGATATAATCGAATCCATAGTTATTGATAATGAATATATTCATGAAC
>JABFQC010002169.1:0-16861 GCA_022817085.1 Psilanteris sp. ZL-2020
ATATAGAAGATATAAAAGACAATACCATTTTTTAAAATATTTTAAAAGTGTAATTTCTGAGATCATTCCATTCAGACACTGATGTTTTTTCATGAATTCAATATTTCTTAATATAATTTTGTTATTATATAATTTAGGTACCAGAACATTTGATCAGAAGAAACTCAAGGGTTCAGGTTATTCCAGCACAGGTTGAAAAAATTCGTTATTTGGGAGAAAATTCCACATCGCTATATGAACTGTTTTATAAATCCAATATTAAATGTAATCTATAATTTTTTTATTCATTATAATCGATTAGAATCAATTATTTATATATTTTTTGTTTTCAAAATTATTACATACATAAAATTAAGTTAATTTAATTATGAATGTATAGGTAAAATTTCATTTTCAATTTTAGCAAATTTAAACGTGCTCAGTGAAAAGTATGATATTGTTATAATAGCAACACCTTTAACTAGTGATCAAGAAAAGCGAATAATTTTTGAAAACTTTCCGGATAATGTGGAATTTCTATTTCCTGGTCAATATCATACAACTGTTGCCACCTTTTCACAAGGAATTCTAAATCCCTTGCATTTTGGATTAAAGAATCCAATCGGAGAAATTATGAGCTGCAATCCAAATAAAACCATTATAAATTCAATTTCGAAATTGAGCTCAGTTTATGGCGAAAAAATTGAGAATAGTAAATCAATTTGGAAAATTTTCAGTAAAGCACCTTTGACTTTAAAACTACAATCCAAAATATTTGGAAAGGTAAGTATATTCAAATAATATTAAATATTGCTTGTAAAAAGTTAATTATACAATTGAGGCTTTCGGTGCAATAAAGGGAATTGTGATCGAATGGCTACCAGTCAAATATCCATATCATGGGATTTTTCACAAAATAAAAATCTTTCAAATTATATTAAAAAAATACTATATTGTTTAAAATTTCAAAGCTCATCTTTATGAGCATTATTATTTGTCATTATTATTTAATAAATTGTTTAGTTGCGTCCGTGTATATGCATGGATACATACGAATCAAAAAACTGTTGGAATATGTTTAAGATACGCAAAAATTCCAGTGTCAAAATTGTTCATTAAGGTATAAAGAAAGTTTTGACAGTTACAGACTGTAATATCAGTATTTGTAAAAGTAATAATAATATTTTATTGATATCAACAATAATTTATTGATAATAGCATTGCCATACTCGGTCTAGCACTCCGCGCAGTGGATATATAATAATAAAAATGGATATATAACACAATGATATAAACATCACTATAATCGATGTTTCATTCGTAAATTATAATGTCTCATTCTTATTTAAGTATGAATATATTTAAATAAAAACAGAATATTTTGACACCATATCTAATAAAAATATAAATATTTAAATAAATTAGTAACTTTAGCAATTATTATGAGGAATTGCAATATTAATGAGTAGAAGTCGGTCTGTAACTGAAAAATAAAATGAATTTTACTTATTTTCTACAATAACAGATTAAAAAATAATAAAAAAGATGCGCTTTGGTATTCTAAATAATTTAGTTTTTTTTTTTTAAATATGATTTGAATGATTTTTATCATTTAAAAAATCCCATGATATAGATTTTCGACTGGTGGCCATTCGAGCGCAAGTCTCCTTATTGCACTGAAAGCCTCAATTATAACATTTTTTTTATCACTTTATTTAATAAATAGAATTAAATAGTTTTTTAATTGTTAGAGTATAATAATAAGTATTTGAAAAAAATGAAAATGAAAATTATTATAAATATCTTATATTATCTTATAAATAATTAACATTAAGTATATAATTAAATTAATAAAAATATATTTAATTTTATATTTTATGTAACATTTATAAAAAGAACAATTTTAATAATCAACAGACATTAATGATAACAATTTTAAATATTCAATATATTGATAAAACATGATCATTATTATGCAAATAAATTAATCTTCTGATATGTTCAGTTATGAAGTTATTAATATTTACTTAATCTAATTCCAAAATAAATGAGCTAATGTGGCAGTTTTGTACACGTGGTCATTAAAATATTACTAAAGTAAAACATATATAATATTTTAACGATATCCTGGCTAGCTCAGCTGGTAGAACATGCGATTCTAAATCTTATTGTCTTAGGTTCAAGCCCTATGTTGGATGATTTTTTTTTTGTTTTTTTTATCATGTATTTATTTATGTCAAAAATTGTGTTGTAAGTAACAAAAACACAATAACTTGTTATTTATATTAAAATTATGAATGTATATATATATAAATACATGTATTTTATTTGTAAACATCAAAATGTTAAAAATTTAATATTATATAAATACAATAGTTGTGTTATATTGAATAGTATTAATAGAAACTATTATTTTTGGTTTAATATATATAAGAATGAAGAAATGATAAAAATAGATATATTCGTTAATGTCTTTTCCAGAAATAAGATATACTGGTGTACAATGCACGTGACATTAAAATAATATCTTAAATATTGTTTTAAGCATTTATAAGTATAAGCCCGGCTAGCTCAGTCGGTAGAGCATGAGACTCTTAATCTCAGGGTCGTGGGTTCGAGCCCCACGTTGGGCGATTTTTTTTGTTTTTTATTTTTATCATGTATTTATTTATATTCAAAAATATATTGTAATTAAAAAGAATATAATAACCGGCGTATGAAAAATATAGAAACATGCCTTTTTCATTACTGATATTTATCAATTATTACAAAGTCTAAATAATTTATTTTATTTATAAACATCAAAATGTTAAAAATTTAGATTAATATAAATACAATAATTTTATCATGTTAAACAATATAAATAAAAACTTATTTTTGGTATGATATACATAAAAATGAAGAAATGACATAAATAGACACATTCGTTAATGTATTATTTTCCAGAAATAAGATATACCGGTGTACACTTGCACAGTGCACGTGACAGATTAAAATAATATCTTAAATATTCTTTTCAGCATTTCTAAATATAAGCCCGGCTAGCTCAGTCGGTAGAGCATGAGACTCTTAATCTCAGGGTCGTGGGTTCGAGCCCCACGTTGGGCGATTTTTTTTGTTTTTTATTTTTATCATATATTTATTTATATTCAAAAATATATTGTAATTAAAAAGAATATAATAACCGGTGTATCAAAAATATAGAAACATGCCTTTTTCATTACGGATATTTATCAATTATTACAAAGTCTAAATAATTTATTTTATTTATAAACATCAAAATGTTAAAAATTTAGTATAAAAAAATACAATAATTTTATCATGTTAAACAATATAAATAAAAACTTATTTTTGGTATGATATACATAAAAATGAAGAAATGACATAAATAGACACATTCGTTAATGTATTATTTTCCAGAAATAAGATATACCGGTGTACACTTGCACAGTGCACGTGACAGATTAAAATAATATCTTAAATATTCTTTTCAGCATTTCTAAATATAAGCCCGGCTAGCTCAGTCGGTAGAGCATGAGACTCTTAATCTCAGGGTCGTGGGTTCGAGCCCCACGTTGGGCGGTTTTTTTTAGCTTGGAAAAATTAAATGTTAGATATAGTAATAATATGAATGAATATATAAATTAATTTTTTTTTTGAAATCTATGTATTTTTACGTATTATAATAATTATTATGATAGGATTACGAAAAAATATTGCTTATATAAATTGAATCATAAAAATCATTGATTTATTAACATTTTTCTAGTAATATATAAAAAATAAGGTAAATTCTTTTACTGTTTGGTGTATGAAATTATGAATGAATCAATTTGCAGTTATACCATAAATAATGATGTTCAATATACTTTGTAGTATTTTATTTAATCCAAAATCAGCTTGATCATAAAGTAAAAATTATGAATCACTGATTTAATTGCCATGATTTTGGGATTCTTAATTTTTAAACTTATATTCTTGAATTTAAATTTAATTGTACATAAGTAATAACGTTCTTTTTAATTTCTATATATTTAGTATATGATAATATATATTGATACATATTTTTGTAATACTTATTATTCAGCTAAAATTAAAAAATTATCAACTAAAATAAAAAAAAAAAAATTATCAGCTAAAAAAAAATAAAACTAATTTTTTTATACAATTTTATATTAAATATTCTTTTTATATATTTTTCTAATTAATGACGAAATATATAATTTACCATGGTAATAAAATGTTATAAAAAGTTGTTATTTACAATGAAATATTGAGACAAAATACTATAATGTTACAAATAATAGAAAAATAAATTAAATTTTATCATAGAAGTTTAATATCATTCATTAATACTTAATTATTTTTTAATGTATTTTTAAAATATTGCATAGTAAATTTTAAATCCTTAGTTTGTATATAATTAAACATATATTACAATAAAAAAATATTAAATGTAAAATTATTAATAATATTTAAGAAACTGCAATGTAAATAATTTTATATCAACATTAATATTATGCTCACAAAGAAAAGGGAAAATGGTAGTAATATAAATTAAACTCAATAAAATAGTATATGTATGAATAATTTTATTAAAAATATTCTATGATGATTAATATAAATATGATTAATATTGATCTTTGATCATTATTGTATTGTTAATTAAGTCATTATTTTAACTAGACCAGATAAAGACAGTTAAACTAACAATAACATAAAATACTGAACATATTTAATATCTAAATCTCATGGAAATTATAATTTTTCTTTTTTACAAGAAGTTTACTTTCCAATTCTTGCAGTGAATATAATTGTTACATATATTTTTCCAGTTAAATGAATCAAAAGATGTTATTTGGAAAGCATATCCGGAATATACGACCGAGTTTAGAAACGACAAGTTCGTCTTGCATGACTTCTTGTACCACATAAATGCCATTGAATGGGCTGCAAGTGCGATGGAAATGAGCGCAATTGGTGGTCGCAATGTTGCAATCTTGGCTTACAAACATTACAAAGATAAAATCCCTCAGCGGGTTGAGGTAAATTCTAATGAACGTGAAAATACAGAATTATAAAATATCATCTATATTTTGTCATATAATTATACATATTCTACTTTTATAGGAAACACAATAAAGATGCAAACTTCCTTAAGTTTTTCTCTTTTCTAATTACATAAAACATACTTGCCAGTACTTTTAGTTTTAAAAAAATGATTGAAATGGTATAAATAATTCATTAGAAAAATACTTAAATAAATAATTATTCCAGAATTTCATTTAAAATATAACATATGAAAAGAGATATATAGACTTTTAATAAATGTGTGTTGTGCTTTTCTTATATTTATCTCAGTCCGTAAAAACTTCGTTCCTTGAGAAGTTTAAAAAAGCGCTGAGATTTTGTTTGACAATGTTTTGGCACCGCGTGTGCTGGCGTGAGGTCGCAGTCTTTGTCCCAATTGATTGGTGATTCGATACTGAAAGGACTGTAGAGCTTCGTTGGTGTTCGTCCAAGAAGATCGCGAGATCTGGTTTGTGGAGTCTGCATATTCGAATTACGGCCTGGTGTATAATGTTCTTCAAGTCTTTCACATCTTTTTGTAGAAGTTTTGAATTTCTATAAATGAAAAATGTATATATAATAATTATATACATAACGCAATTAATGCTGGAGACTGTTATTGCTTTTATAGTTAAATAAAAACATGTTTTTTTAAATAAGGATTTTTGGCCAATTTTAATGAATAAAAAATTTTTATGTATAATTGAGAAATATAAAATCAGTAATTCTTAATTTGTTTATTATTTCTTTATTTGTTACCAAATATCTTTAATAATTTTAAGGACATTAGGAGTAAAACAGACCTTGGAGCTGGTTAAGAAGTTGTAATTTAATATGATGGCAGTTTGCAAAACCATATTATACTATTCATAAAATATCTATTTGAATTCCGCTTTTTATTGTATTTAATGTAATACTCTCAAATTGTTACAAAAATTAGATGAAATTAAAAACGCACTACCTATTAATAATAATACTTACAGCATAATTTATATTATACATTATTTAAATGAGTTTTGGCCTTAATTTTTTGTTCTTTATTTACTCCGGGTAAAGTCCAAATGAAAGTTTTGTTTAAGATTTCTTTAAATTAATGCATTTATAACTATATACATAATATATATTCAATGAACACATTCATAAGAACCCATGTAATCATGCATTTATATATTTTATTTATTTATATATTACAATTGTATATAAAAATTTTTAATAGAAAAATTATTATAAATTATTAATATAATATTTAAAAATATATTTTATTAATTACTTTCTTAATTGTACAATAATAAGTCATGTACACAACATTAACTAAATATATTTAGAATGTAATATAAAATTGAAATTGGTTAAAAATTAATAATTTATTTAATAAAGAAAAAAGCAATTTAATGTATATAAATAGAAATTCTCACCTGTGAAAATGTGTCAAACGTTAATTTAACGTTAGACCAAGTTTTAGTAATTTTTAACGCACTATTCCTCAGTACTCTCTTTGAATCCTGTGAAATGTTCTGCCAACTTTTGTCTCTTCCTCCAGAACAAACACTTGCTTCCTTGTCAAACTTGTCTTGCAGTCTTCGTCTCAGGTGACTTTTACGTTGATTTGTTCTAGAATTCGCGTAACGCGGTGCATTGTCGCGATGAAAAACAAAGGAAATACTTCTCATATCAGACGGCATTTTTCAATAAAATGAACACAAAATCGGATCGAGTTTTGTTCGATTGTTTCAATTAACTCTCGTTATGACTTTGTTTCTGATTGTTTCGTTTGATTGTTGAGGACCAAGAGCGACGCGATTCAATGGACAAGACGCGCAACCAAACTTTGTAAAGCCGGCTATAACGGATTTTAAATCTAACGTACTTCAAATAGCGTGAGAGCCGTGAGGATATTTAAATTACGTCAGTCGATGCTTTGATACTATTGGTCAGCGTTTGCGCATGCGCATGATTTGGAGCCGGCTTTGTGGCTTTAAACGGAGCTTTAAAAGGAAACGAAAAAAATGACTGTTTGAAACTGTAGATAATTTAAGGTTTGATTTATTTTATTTGGAAGAATGCGATTTATGGAAGATAATTTAAACGAAACTTTATATTCAATATATAAAGTAATCCGACTGTGATGTGAAGCAAAGCATAGTTAATTAACAAATATTTTTTTATTATTTATTTTTGATTTACGAAATTATTTTATATTTAATATACTATTATATTATTAATATATATGAAATACTCATCAGATTTTATTCATTATTATATGGAAATTTACTGGAATATTACTATTATTTGATACATATTTTCTTTTCGAACAACTGTTTTATATATTTATAATATTTATTTTTTCGTTTTTATTCTACCTATATTCTTTTTGTTACTTGATTTGTGTTCTCTATGCGAGGCCAATCTAGCTTATTAATTGATATGCTCATTAATATATATGTTAGAAGGATATTTCAATGAGATGTTAATGTAATTATTTATTTGTATAATAAACTCAGTTAAAAAAGAAAAATAAAAGTTAATAAATGTTACCATTTTTAGATAGTCATTAATGATCATTTTTGACAGTGAAGAAATACACTTCAATGTTAATTTTAATATTGGTAGATAATTATTATTTGGTTTGTGTACATTACATAGAAAAATACTTTATTCTAAACTATATATAAACTTTTTTTATATCACAAGATTGTCCGTTTTTTATATTTTTACGTATACGTTATATATAAATCAATTTAAATAATAAATATATCTTACATCTTTTATTAAATTTATTTATATCACTAATTAAATAATTTTAAAATATTACAAGTTTATTTTGAAAAGAATAAATAATTGGAAATAAATAACTTTAAAAAACATTCTTAAAAAATGTTTTCTTAACGAAACTTAAGGTGAAATATAATTAAATGAATCTGAAATATAATTTTACAATTAATCCCTCTATAATGTAATAAGTTGGATTAAAATTAAATGTAACTTAGAACGTCTTGCAGAAAATTGTATAATATTAAAAATCTCTGAACTACTAATAAATGATTGATATTTCACCTTAATAAAATCTATGAATTTCAAAGCAAAATTCCAAAATGTAAACGTAGTCATTTGACATACTAAAAATAAATTTAATTTCGTTGAATATAATATTTTAAAATAATTTATATTATTTAACAATATAAATGGTACTTTGATTGCAAAGAAATTAGTTACTAATAACTGATAGTCCAATGGACAATTAATACATTCGTATACATGATTTTATCACAGATAATTTTTAATTTTTCTTTGAAAACATCAATAGCATAATATATTATAATTATAAAACTAAGAAATTACAAAATTTCTATTAAATATTTATATTTTTAAAATTATGGAATTTTACGTTTATAGGCATTGTCTTTTCCCAAATCAAGAGTATAATTTATAAAATTAAGAGACTTTTATACATTAAACATATAATCAAGGTAAAATATGCTTCATTTCTGGGAAGTACAAATTAATAACAGTTCAATGTTTCTTTTATAATTGATTTGAGCGTTTCTTAAATAAGATATTACAAACAATTATTATTGTCATATTTATTATTATAATAAACTGACTTTGTAACATTGAGATCCATATTTCACCTTAAATGTTCATAAAAATAAAAAGTATTTAATCTGTCGCAGCGCAACGAAATCCTAAATTCCCTGCAGAGGTGTCAGGGGTATTTTGACTGCGTGCAGCACAACGATAACGATAACAATAACTTTCGTGGCAGAGATAGGAACCTCCTTTCTTCACTTTATCAGTTCCACTAGATGGCCCAGTCTATTAAAAATATTAAATAATTAATCATTTTATTCAATAAAGCGATAAAATTGGTAAATTTTGAAAAATATATAGTATAAGACTTAAACATTGGTTATCAGTAATAGAAACTTTTCAGATAATAATTCTATTAACTTATACTAAACGTATAAAAATTTCTACTAACTCATTAAGAAAAGTGTCAGTTTTAGATACTCAGGTGACGTATTTCTTGACATCATATATTTATGTATATATTATTTTTTGCGTATAATTCTAACATTTTATGCATCTCATTATGCGCGTAATTATTATTAAATAACAAAAAATATTACTTCTTTTATTTATTACAGAAGAATCAGCCACGTTTAAAAAATATAAATTTTACTTGTATTATTGATAAAAATTAAGCTTCCATTTATTTTCAAAATTTAAGATTTTCATGAAAAAAAGAACAGGGAAAAGATTTTCACTTTCTTAGATAAAAAAAACAAATGCAGTAAGTATAATTATTGTTTTGAATAATTTTTAACGAAATTCTTAAAATTTTGTGTTCAATAATTAATAAATAATTGTTTAATTAGTTTAAATTGATTTATAACCGGAGAATCTATTTCCTCATCTGAATGTCTTGTATCCCACCAGTCAGATGTCCACTCCCAAACATTCCCCACGATATTATAAACGCCATATTTGTTTGGTAAAAATGCCGTAACTGGAGCAGTTCCTCTGAAACCATCTTCCGCTGTGTCGTTATTTGGAAACTGCCCTTGCCAAATATTAGTTCTGTTAATATATAACCAAAAATTGTTATTATTTTTATTTATTTACAATTGGATTTCTTTAATTAATTAATTTAGATATAATTAACTAATAAATCAAATTATCTTGCTCATATATGAAAATAAAACAAAACGTTATTTATTATAAATATGTGTGTATGTATCTAATATTTAAAAATTAAGTAAAAATATAAACGTGTATGTTATGTCCAACCTAAATTCATTTTTAGGCATGAGTTTATTTCCCCAAGGATAAAGCCTATTATGTAATCCTCCTCTACAAGTTACTTCCCATTCAGCTTCTGTTGGAAGCCTTTTATTTTGCCATCTGCAGTAGGCCGAAGCATCATTCCAGGAAACATGTATAACAGGATGATTTTGACGTTCTAAAAATCAATAAGTCTACTTTAATGAATTCTAAATGATTCATCATATATTATATAGTTAGTATGATTATTATTATATTAATGATTATATTATTATTAATAATATTATACAATAATTTTATTAATATTATTATATTATTTATGATATAATATTAATTACTGTTAATATTAGAATCAGGTCCTTCAGGATGCCTCCAGTTAGCTCCTTTCACTGGTAACCACCAAGGTGCCTGTGCTACAGCTTTATCAATTTTAGATTTAGTTTCCTCACTCAATAATCCTTCAAAAACAAAAGAATCCCCAAATTTCTCTGCCTCAGTTATATGACCAGTTGTTTGTACAAATTGGTCAAAGTCTTTATTGCTGACCTCATACTGGTCTATCCAAAAACTTTGTAGGTTTACTTTTCTCATCGGACCTTCTCCATCTACCACAAAGACTGGTTCATTTGTTCCAATAAAAAATGACCTAGAATTTATTTTTACCATATTTTTGGTAGAAAATAAATTTTCTAATTTACTTTTTTGATCAGTACTTTGAACAATTTCATTGTTTTTTGTTTCTTCGTAGTTATCTGAGTATTTTTCCTTTGAACAGAATTCATCCTCTTCTTTTGTGCAAGAATTTCTATTTATGTTTTTTCCACACGAGCATTCAGGTTCTTTTGAATTGATTTGTGAGATAGAAGTAATTGAGATAAATAACAGGAATAATATTGGTTTTAAAGAATTCATAATTATGTTCTGTTGATATAATTCAGTTTTGATTTGGACAATTTTAAATACTTTTAAGAGGAAAATGATATGCTACATATTTTTATTGTTGCTTTTTAGAATTGTTTCATTGAAATTTACAAGTAATATTAAAAACTTTATTTTAATATACAATTTCAAAAAATCATTATTATTATAAAATACAATAATGACACTTTTTGTCTATTGATAAGATTATTTCAACTTGTTTTAATAAAATGTACAAAAATCAAATGTAAAAACTGAAAATCATAGTTATCCGCAAATTAAAAAAAACTGATAACTTAATTAAGATTAAGTGAAAATAATTCGAAAAATCATTTTCTATGTTCTTTTAATATCTCACAGTTTTGTTTTGTGTAATAAATGTAAGTATTAATCAATTTATATAAATCCTCAAAACTGATGTTACTTTTTTTTTCGTTCAAGTTTGGCAGCGATAAAATATACTATATGCTATTAACAAAAATTGTACATATGTAATATTATAAATTTAACGTTGAAAGAAATCAACTATTGCAAAATATGTTAAAGAATGTTAATTAATATTGAGTTTAGATATAAAGAAAGGTTGTAGACATGATTTGAGTAGTTGTATACTGCTTTATCCAGTTAGAGGGTATGATATCATAAGATATGAAACTTGATACAGTATTTTCCAACACGAATAAAAGAGCCATCTGTGGGCAAACACTAAAAATTGGCAATTTATATTAATATGATTTTTTAGCCGACGACTATATTATGTAAATCTTTTGATTATTACATAAATCTAATGAATAAATGTGTTTCTTAAAATTTAGGTTAATTCAATAAATATCAATTAATAATTTATCCGATTCATATCCAAGTAAAGGACAAAAGAAAAATTGATTATTAAGATCCCGTATTATAGAGCCACATTCACAAAAGGCATCATCAATGATATTTTTTCATAATAAATGTTCTTTTCTTTTAGTATGATTAGATCATAGTCTAGAAATAAAGTATATGATTTCTTTTTTTATATATACATTTTTAAACCATTGTTTGGTGAATATTTTATTAATGTTATTTTTTAAAATAGCTCAGAAATATAAATGGCCTTTATGTCTGCTTTCATTAAATACCAAATTAATTGAGGAGTTTATCATTGCTTTACGAAGAAAAGTAAAAATATTATTGAATTGTATTTTTTATGTATATATCGTTTAGATTCAAATCATCATTGCCGAGTTTATCAATTACTTCATTGCCAGATATACCCACATAGCTAGGAATCCAATAGAAATGAACTACTGATGTTACTTTGACTAAAGTAAACAAAGTCAGCTGTGCTGTGAAACACGTGGCATCATTACTATAGGTATATATATATATATATACCCGTGTTTATTTCTTTTCTAATACCTTTCAAACAAAATTCCATTTTTTTACTTGATCTATGAAACACATTTTGAGCATTAGAGAATCACAAACTTTTACATCTTAAAACTAAGTAAATAATTAACAAATAAATTGTAAAAAAAACTTATAATTAAAATTCTGTAGTTTACTCTTTCTTATGCAGTAAATTAAAAAAAGATAAAAGTATATCTATAATATATAATATTCCAATATCCTATTTTTTTCTTATCGTTGTCGTTTTCGGAAAGTAACAATAATCTTTATTAATAAATGTCATACCTATCCAGACAATAAATTCTGTCTTTTATTAATATAGATAATATCGTTATATTCCAAAAGCGAGATTTTTTTTTATAATTCAATATTTATTGTATATTATTATATTATTTTCAATGATTAATCAATCGTTATATAAAAAATATATGTATTAAATGAAAATTTACATTCTTAAATATGGTCAACCTTAATTTATAAATTGTATATTTATAATTTACTTTTTAAAATCATGCAATTAGGATATTTTTTATGATTATAACAACTTAAAAGCAATTATATATTAGCTAAATGAATTGGATGAAATAACTAAAAACGCCAATGTTGGTTTTAAATATACTTTAATGCTTTTTATTATTTTTTCATATTTTTTTTTCTTTATCAGCCTTATGAGAAATATTACAAATGTAATATCTTCTACCCGTTTCTTTAAGTCCTGACATAAGCGTGACAGGAAATAATCTCTATGAGTAGATATAGGAATATTATGGTAGGTTGTTGTCGACTGTTGTTTAGTACTCACAAACAACACGATAAATTCACTACAACCAAATCAAACTAACGAAAATTATACGCGCGCCATACAAATGGAGAAAAAAGTTCTAAAGTCTCGTTCATAAATTAAAAAAAGCACAACGTTTCATCTACGTATCTACAAAAATTCGATTATCGTCGCACGTATACAATAGAATATATTTACACTGAAAAACAAAATTGTGTTAACATTATTTCTCAATATACTTCATTCCCTTTCTCAATTTCTTATCCGTTTGACTGCATCGTGTTTGTTTTGGCACCGTGCGTGCTGCAAATCTCAGTTATAAGTTATGTACAATTGCAAAATTACATATAATTTCATTGGGGGGATAAAGCAGTTCCAGAATTCAATATCGAAAGAAATCGGGCGCATGATTCGTCATAGTGTAACAACAAATAAATTAAAAACGGCACGGTCAACGGTGTACAAAATGCTTTCGCACTCTCAAATCGTCGATTTAAAAAAGTTGAGCTAAATCTTAAAGTTAAGCTTAGATTGCATCCGGGTGATCTCGAGGTACAAAAAAATAATCGAGGTCAAAATCAAGCGCTGATATCTTACATCATTAATTTACACTTAGAATTTGCGACGAAGAATTTTGAAAAGAACGCGCGTGTCAGAGCTTCGGCTGTTTTCAGAGTTTTTCGTCGCAGTCAGGACGCCGAGGCCGCGCTAATATAGCGAGCCTCGGTCGACTAAAAAACTGCCGGTTATTATTGTTTCGTCGGTTTTATATGATAATTGTTATATGTTGATTTCTTAGTGGGAACATAATTGTACAAAATCACAGGCTCCTTATGTTTTAGTGTTTCGCCCGTACTCCAAAATCTGTTTGTGGTAAAATAAAAGGTATCTGCAAAATGAAAGAAAATATAAATTAATCGAAGCAATCATTGATGGTTTTGTCTAAATATCTTAATACTTTGCTCGTTCAGTGAATAGAAATTTGCAAAGAAAAATGTAAATCAATGTACCCTTCGCTAGTCAAAACGTCTTTGAGTCTGGCTCTCGTGATGAGATGATCGTCACATTTGAACCACTGATCTCTTTGCTGACGAATAAAGGCAGTGTAATGTCCAGTTTCGAGCGACCCCTCGTGATTGATGACTGCAAAAAGTGAGTAACGATTGTCACTGAAGGCCGTGTCTTCGTCGCCTTTGGGTAGGCCGTCTATCGACGAGCTATTGTTGTTTCCGTTTCGTCGATGCGACATGAAGGGGGTCATATCCAGTTGCTCTGGGAATGATATAAAGGTGGATATCTTTTTATCTTGGATACTTGAGTGCTCAAAGCGCTTCAGGTGGAAGCTAGCGACGATCGGCAGTTGCTTCATGGTGAGCTGTTTAGTGCTCTCTTGATAAGTTTGACACTTGCTGCACTTAATTTTGGCAGTCGAACCTAGATGCTCGGCACGGGTGAATCTTTCTAAACAGTCTAATAGTGAGGTTGGGGGTCCGGAAGTGTCAGTCGAACCGGAAGTACCCGCTGCAGGACCAAGGTCTAGTGAAATGTCCCAAAAAGGGTCAATAGTAGTAGATACGCCACTGAAAAATTGAAAAGAAAATCAATATCTATGTACATATTTTGAATTATTCTCTGATTTAATGTAGAAATTCCATTTCTGCGTAAGTCAGATGAAGTATCAATTTTATACATTTTATAAATGTATTGAATAACTTGAATTTATGTATTCGATTTCTTATAGATATAAACTTGAAACAGTAATATAAAAATATTTTTTAATTTGCCCCAAAATAGAATTTTGCATTATAATTATTAAATAGTGAAAAGCAGTATCGAATTGTACTAACTTGCAAGCTTGACAAACGACGTCACTCTGTAATCCGCCAGTGAAAATTTGATCGATAATACAGTTACAGTGATGCGGATTATCTTTAACTAATATCGGAGCAGCCTCGCAGTGCCTGTGCAAAACATCCAAGGTGGCAATAAAAAATTCATGCGCATCCTGTTGTTCATATCCTGCGAGGTGACGAGCATGAGTCCATATCAAGTGGAGCAATTTGTGTAGAGTGAGAGGCGCTTTACTGCCCGAATAAAATTCCTGAAATAAATGCGCTACCTCGCAAACGAGACAGCGACTTGGCTGAGGACAATTGTGACGGTCAGCGAGAAAATAGTCTCGTAGCAGAGGAGTGTGGATTAAGGCTTGGACAATGCAGTTCATGAAGCAAGTGCTACCTAAGTTGATTAAGCCCCTTAAACCTGAAATGCAAAAATAAATAATGTGAAATTGTACCACTTTATTGGGTGCTAGAATGCTAAATAATCAAATTCAATATTATCTCATTACAAACACAATTGAACTGGAATTTGATATTAATTAAAGTAGAAAATTGATGAAATAAGAAAGAAGACCTTATTTGTCTTATTTTTAACGTGTTTCTAAGGCGACTGAATATTTTGTTTTAATTTGCATTCTCTTTGGTCAATTTTCAGGCCCATTACCTATGGTCGAATTTTCGACGACCCTTCTTCGTCTTGGGTTTTTTCGTAGAAGTTCGGCTTCCACTTGAGTCGGCTCCCATGTACGATAAAATTCCCCTAAACTTAATGATTTGGCCGATTCGCTCCATTGCAATTTGGCGACGGCTAGTAACTCTCTGTCGTATACATAATCTCCGCATTGGAAGCACAGGATATTGCCATAACACAAATCTATGGCTGTAACAGAAACGATTATTAGCTGTTTTCGAGGAACCTGATTGAAGTGAAGTTGATATATATTTACAGATGTGCACAAGTTCGTGGATACATACAATTTTATATCAATTTATTATACTTTGCATGACAAAGGCATTTAATATTATCAATGTTAACCAATTAAAACATGATTATTTCAAAATCAATCTCATAATCACCTATTATCAGTGCAATTTAAAAGTTATTAAAACGTTCAGTGGCGTTTATAATATTAGTATGATTATTTTATCTATACAATAAACACGCAAATTCCTTTCTGAAGAAACTTAATTATCCATTACTACTTATCTAATGCATTTCCCCTTAGATTGCATCAATATTTACCTAAGAAGTGCTTTTTCGTTCTTGCATGTTCCTGAATGTGTCCATTGTCGTAACAACCAAAAAATATACAGTGCAAACAAGAATGTAGGCGATCTTTGTATGTCTTGCAAGTGTGGCATAAACAGCTCACGGCCTGAAAATGAAAAATTAACGCATTTCAGTAAATCCACCAAACGTACTATATTTTGGAATCACTAATCCAATCATTCAATCCATTTATCAGTAACATAATATATGTAATTCTTTTATTTACAAGACTTCAACCACAAAGCCTTCTAAACAAAAAATGCATGCAATTGTAAAATCATGATCAATTGGTATGAACAATTCAAACCCCACTTCCCCCCCTATACATTATCAATCATAAAGACCATGAACATAGCTACAAGCAATACAAGTGAACACAGCCGGTGATCCTGAAATTGTGAATGAAGCAATGAACGGGTAAACCGCAGATGCGCGAATCACACTCGTGCGTTTGCTTGAAACAGCAATTCCCAGACATGCTCCGTTATTCATTCACCGATCGCTAAAATTAGAAAATTCAAAACATTCAGTCCAACACAAACCGGTGTCCACAAGCAACACCCAATCCACTTCATGCAATTACAACGAAATAAACAAAAACCACAACCAAAACCAGGCATCATTAAAAGTCCAAAACAATGCATCTGTCTACCCCCCCCCCCCCCACTTCACACGCTCACAACCGCCCCCCCACCCCCCCCCCCCGCCCTGCCACTCCTCGCCCACCCTACCGTCCATCCCCACACCCTCCCGACGCCTATCCTCCACACACACCAACACCCTACCCACACCTCCCTCACCACCTCTATCCACCCCCCCACCCCCCAG
>JABFQC010002170.1:0-16854 GCA_022817085.1 Psilanteris sp. ZL-2020
TATTAACATAAATATTTTATTCAGCATTTGTCAAATGCTGCTTAAACAGCATTACGCTGTTGAATCAACATGAAATGGATAACAGTTTTTTCAATGTTCGTTCAATGGTTTCATTTTTTCCCGTGAAACAATACTTTTATTATTTGAAATAATTCTTACTCCTACACTGAGAAAATCATATTGTAACAGAAACAACCTAAATTGTAACTGAAACTATATGACATTGTATAACCTTGACTATTTAATATAGTAATCTTCTTAATCAATCATGTTGCTATATTCATTCGCCTTAACCAATCAGCATCCACGATATCTTACTATTCATATTGTATAATTCAGTTTTCTCAGTGTATATTACGAATATATTTCATTGTAACGAAAACGTATCATTTTAAGTAACACTTTTTCATGAAACACTCCACAATACTTTACATTACATTTTTTGTTTCTTTTTTTTTTATATATAAATTTACAATTTTGTATAATTTCATCGATTACACTTAACCATTCGCCTCGACGGCACAGAAATGTCGATTAAATCGTGTTCGCTTAAAATCTGTTACCCCCGACGAGACTGACTTTTAATCGATCAAAATAAACAACTCGAAGCATTAAAGATTGACTTTTTTTTGAAAAGATACTATAATTTTGTAAAAGAAAGCATTCCTTACCGCGACTGACAGCATAAATTGTGGCTCGCATTAATCACGAAGAAGAGATTTATAATGTTTATACTTGAAGCGAAGACTAATTATTTGAATGCTTTATCCGCGCGCGATTGTTCGAAGGATGGAATGAAAGAAACGAAGAAATAATTGGCAGGGGCGGATCGTGCCGGACAGGCGATTAGTGCTTCAGGAAGGAAGGATAACTGGAGCGCGGGAAGGTCGCAGAGACACATTCGATTTCGAAACGTAACGATACGAGACCACTACCGATGCCTACTCGAGGCAAGTACGTCTCCGCTCCTTCGATCCTTGAACTAAATCCTCGAATCGTCTGTCAGCCTAAGAGTCGTACCAATCAACGAGGCGAACTTCGTTCTCGACCTTTCTGACATCTTTTTTCGTTGATGAGCTTGTTGCATGATTGAACGGATCTTTTGCTTTTTTGTTTAAAATTGTCGAAGGTCTCGGGGTGAGGATTGCCAACCCGCGAAAATTAACCGAAACAGTCGGCTTTATTTGTTTGCGATTTTCGTTCATCCGGGTAGATCGTCGGTTTATTTGCTGAGTTCTGACGTTCTTTAATACATCAACTATCAATCGATTCGAATGAGACAATATAATTAGATTATAGTCATTATTTACGTTTTGTCATTCTGCGGGTTTTTTAATTTTAATTTGTACGCCAATGTCTGCATTATAAAATTAGTTTTGTTTAAAACAAACTTGAGTGCTTCGATATATATATATATATAGTTAATTGAAGGATTATTGTACTGAGAATCCAATATTGTTGGACGTTTCGGTGACTTGATATTAACTTTGTAAAAAATAAGAATTTCAATTTACGAGTAAGGATTATTTTTCTTTTTTAAATTACAACAAACTTGTTTATTGGTTTTTGAAAAAGCTGTTCTTTTACTTTTTATAAGGTTTAACAGTTGTATTTTCTTAGCTTTTTTCCATCATTTTATTATACTATTTAAATATTTTTTGCTCTTATTTTTTTATATATTATATATATATATATATATGTATCATAATTCCTTTATTTAATTAGAGATCGTAATTTAAATCTTTTTCGTACATTACAAGATAAATCGATTTACTTTATTTACTTTGTTTTTTATATTTTTATCAAGTTAAAAGACATACAATAATAATAATTATAATAATAATAATAATGAAAATTTTACTTAGCAGATATTATTCGAAAAACGCGCGCTTTATATATACTTCTTTAATGTTACATCTATTACAAAATGTTTCCCGTGATTTTCCTACAAATTGTTTAATTCCGAATAAAATTACATTACGGCTACATTCTTTTCCTTTTTCGCTTATAATTAAGTTAACATTTTAGTTTTTTATATTTTATGTACGGAAAATTTGATTAAAATAATGCACTTTACGCACTCGTTGGATAACGATTTAGTAATAAGATACCTTTTTGCGACGTAACTGAAATATTGTTGCGCTCCGCAAGAAAGAAGCATATGTAATATATTTAGTGTACTTTCATATAATTTGTACAGGAATAACTACGTCGCAGAGGCAGTGGCAAATATTATCCATCGTAAATCGCGTTTCCGTTGGCTTTTAGTAAACGCGTTGCGTTTCTTTGAACCTTGTTTGTATTGTCCCGTTATTGCCAGGTGAATCTCATAAGAAAATGTACAAAAAAAATGTCCGCGTTAGTAATTAAAAATAATGAATCAAACGTTAACGTCGGCGCAACGTATACAAAATAGTTTTAATGATTATGAATTGAACGCGGGCAACATTTAAAACGCCAAAGTATATATATATATATAGGAAGCAAAAAGTGCATCGAAACAAAAATTGTTTGCGAGCAATAAACGGCAGCAAAAAGTACAAATCCTTCAAGCGAATTATTTTCGTTCGGTTATTATCGTTCGCGGAACACGGTTCAATATGCAAAAGCAACGCACGTTTATATTGTTTGTTTTGCAAGCGTCGATGCTCCATCTGCTTTTTGCGAACAAAATACGTACAAACTTATATCGTTAGAAAGCACACGATTGTCGGTACCTAAATTTGTGGAACGGTTTGTTGGCTGTTATTAACTATCCAATTAGCTGTCGGAAAAGTGGCGTCAATTTTCTTGAAACATTTTTATCCCGAGCCGAACACAAAATGTAATATTAATGAAGTCGATTAGTTTAATCAATGTCGATTGGTTTTGCGTCGTCCTCGTTGCGCAACATTTTTCAAACGATCGGCTCATATTAGCCCCGACCAACGATCACATTTTTTTTAAGTAATTCAACTACGAAACTAAACTAATGTAATTTGTTACAGATTCAATTTTCGGAAATTTTATATATTAAATTGAATATATATATATATTTAGATTAATTTCTGATAAGATATTTGATTTACGCTTTAAAATTCTTATAAAAAATATGCCAATTAGAAGAACGATTGTTTGTCAAATTTCAACGCAACTTAAAAACGTTTGTTAACTTAATTATTTTAAAAATGTTGAGATTATTAATTTACAGACAAATAAACGTCACAAACGTTAAACAAATAAATGCGTTTTTCGTTTTATAATTTTCACGTTTTTACATGTTTTAAAAATGAATATCAGTTGCAAATTTATAAAACAAATTTCATAAAACGAGAATAAAAAGATATTAACGCAACAAGATATGACACGAACGCGCGTTGTTTTTACGTTTAAAGAAATAAATCTACCGCGTTCTCATGAATAAAATTAAACAAAGCTCGCGTTTGCAAAAGTTCTTTTGTTTTCCACGTGGAGATTTGTTTATGCAAATTAGAAATGATTCGTTTTTCGTGCAAAGTTTGCAAATGGTTATGATCATTTTTGAATCCGGAAATTTGTCGTCTTCGTTTTAATTTTTTTTTTAGTTTAACTTTACAATTAAGTATAAAGGTATTTCCTGACAACCTTTACCGGGAGGAAGTTATGAATAGTGAAATCTCATTAATAATTTATTATAATTGACGTGACTCATGTTGTTTCTCTGAATTTCTTTTGGTAGTCAGACAGACAGTAGGAAAAGTACAAATATTGTCTTTGTAAAAGTGAACGATTATGAAAATAAGGTTTCCTTAAAATCATCTTTGTTCTTCTGTAATACAATTCATAAAATAGATAATCCTGTCTTTCGTCCATTTAAAATCATAAATGTTCATTTTTGTTCGTAATTAAAATCTTGTATGAAAAATTACGTTTCTTTATTTTCTGTTACAATTATATTGGTTGGTTATTTTAGAAAACTCGAAATTTTAATATTCGTTTTATTAAAATTTCGTCTTGGTTTTTTCTTTTCTCGTTAGCATTAATATATTTTCCAAATTTGTACAAATTAACATTACGTATACTTGTTAAACAAATTCTTAATATTCAATAAATGTACCGGGTTCATTAAAAAATATGTTTCTTATTGTTATGATGTTTTAAATGTATAAAAGTTATATCTCAACAATATAACTGAATCTCATGAAAACGTAGGTCTCATTATTGTATATATATAATAATTAGGAAAAGCAATCTACAAGAATTATTTTCTTATATAAATAATAAAAAGTAATCAACAAAGTTTGCTTTATTACAAAATCAATATATTATAAACTCACATCACTATATTTTAAATATATAATCCTATACTTTTTTTGTCATAGTCAAATATGTTACTGCTTTAGTATTTTAAATACTAAATTTAATGCATTTATTCAGAAATACAATAACTTTTTAACTAGTAAACTTTTTATTACTACGTTTATTCACTTTGTCAGTTTATAATAAGTTCATGTAAATTAAATATTCTATAACATTATTATACAAAAGAATTAAAATTAATAAGTAAGATGGCATCCGGATTTTAACATCTTTATTTAAATAATGATTAAAAAAGATAAGAATATAGATATATATATATGTACATATAGTAATATGTGCAGTTTTAATGTTATGTTTCGTTATTAGTAAATTTATAAAAAATATATTGTTTTACTGTAAAACGTATAAAAGTGACGATTACCTTGATCTTATTAATAGATAAATTGTATACGTATCAGATATATTTATTTTAAAAACATCTAATTTACACAATAATAATACGAAAAACAAAACATTTCTTTGATACACTATTGTTCAGGCGGTGTCTGATTAAATTGATTTTTAAAATAAATATTTATATATTTCTTCGTTATATATGAAATATACTTAATCTCGTATACATTTAACATTAATTAGAAAGGCTCACAATAAAAATATACAATATTCATTTTTATATATTTCAAAAATATACATTTATGCATTATTCTTATGTTAGTACATTATTAAAAATATTAATTGATTGGTTTTGTTATTACTTTTTCTATTTTGCATTATCATTATTGTTATATTAACGATGATTTATTCAAATTATATTTTAATAAAAAAAATTGTCAAATTTATTTCTATTTTACACGTAAAATGAAAACATTTAATAATTACGCATATAAATAATTTGTGTGAGAGGAAATGCTTATTACTGCGAAAGAAAAATATGTATAAAATAATAACGAGGCAATAATATTTGAAATACAAAGGCTTGCGAAACTTGAATGAAAAAACTGTTGAACTGGAACTTCAAAAAGATAACAGTGGCATTTAGGTGCGGCGTTTTTTCGTCGCGAATAGGCGAAACAGAGACATAATAACAAGCAGCATGTGAATTGGTACCAGGACTTGGCCGTGAAAAATATAGGTCACCAGCAGCTATCGCGTGTTTTTGAATTGGAGCGCATTTAATAAGTGTACATCCTAAATGATTGAAACACGTACCAATTACAGTTAATTTATTGACATTAGCGGTACACGTTAACATGGACTTTTGGTGTTACTGCATTTTCATAATTAATCTCTGCGTTGAATTTGAAATAACTGAATCAGATAACTCAATTAATTTTGCATTATATTCTTCTCAATCAGATACCTAGTGTAAATTGAAAATGATTACTTATTTATTTGGATAAGACGGTACGTGTTTCTTTTGATTTTATATACATCGTATACACAGAAGAAGGAAATATTATGAAACAAATTTATATTTTTTATTTCAAATCTTGAATTATCAAAGATTATAAAATAAAAATTATAACCGAAAATGATTTTAAAAGCTTAAAAATTTAATTTTGTAATAATAATGATGAAAAAAAAGAAATTTTATTAAATAAGAGTATAAGTATTAGTTGTTTAACTATATAGTTTAAACTATATTTAAATATATATTATATAATTTATATGATATATTTTAAAATTATTGTCATTACAATTTCTATAAATGTAAATGGTTTGCGCGGTGTGTGCAAAATAGAATAAAAAATATATTAAGAACTCGTATTAACTGCACTGTACCGCACCACAAGGTAAATGCTATAAAAGTTTCTCGCAAGCAGTATATTTTGAATTAAATAAGAGCCAGTACAACTAATGAACATAATTATATATACATGCAAACTGTAATTTGACACCCCGTTACCATTTTTAAACTGAATAAAATTGGTGATTCATAGAAAGAGAATTGTATGAACTATAATTCAATATCTGATCGATCATATATATGTTATGTTATTTCATTAAAAGTTAGGTTAGGTTAGATTACGATGGGTATTAACATTCTAAATCTAGAAAATAAAACGTCATAATTACGTCATTAGAGAATTACGTCATAACGAAATATATCTTAAATAATAAAATAATTGTTAATAATTCCATAAATAGTAATATTTAAGTCTTGTTCACATGAAATAATTAGTATTTTTACTGGCTTTATCTATTGTACCTATCGAATAAACTACCCCTCATTCGATATAATTATAAATATTATTTTTACAACATATTATTAATTATTCTTAAAATGATTAGTTTTGGAGTATGTGCAATTTGAAATTCTATTTGATATAATCTAAAATTACGAAAATGTTCATATTTGTTATATGCACTTGCAACAAAAACTAAATTATTTTTATTAAATATTCATGATAAAATACATGAAAGGTCGACGATTTTCAAAACAAATCTGTAACGAACTACTTTCGAGTAAAATATTTAAATCTGAATGAATTAAAACCGCTTTTAATTAAAAAAGTTAAGTAATTATTAATAATCTTGTAATAAATTGCTATGATAAAATGGCTCTATTGCAGTTCATGTATTTAATAAAAATAACATTTTGATTTCATTTAGAATGTAATATCTTTGCGAAATCATCATTGTTACCAATTCTACATGCAAACATTTTTTATGTTAACTTTTTTCCATTTGTATCATCAATTTTCTCTAAAACAATTCTTGTTTGTGTTTTGCATACAAATTTAAATGAAAAGTTTATCGTTGTTCTTATTATTTGTTTATTTAAAATTTATCAAATAAAAGTGCTCATAAACATAAAATAGTCGTTACTAAGGTACGTATATTAATCCAACGGAATGGTTTATTCGAAATTTTGTTTTTCAAATTCAGTACAGTCATATACTTAGCATTATCTTAAATATACAATATCTCTTGTACATCACTTTATTCACAATTATTCACAAAAATTTAGATTTCGAAACGTAATTCTGGCTTTGAATGAAATTTGCAATTTATTTATTTATTCACGAGCGTTACAAAATATTTGTTACTTTTTCATATATTTACTTTATTTATACTTTTGACGGATGAGGCGGCATTTATATATTTATATATATATATATATATATATATATATATCGAGATATTGAGTTATATGTCATTTGGGTCAAGTGTTTGAGCTGGCATTGAACTGCAAATGAATTCTTCATCGATATTTTCAAGATTTTTCAAGTCTTCGATACTTAAAACTTTATGTTCTTTCTCCCAAATCGAATTACTTTTGCTTGCTGCAAAAAATTTGTTTCGAAAATATAAAAAAAGCTAGCTTTTTGATTTAGATTGATTGATTTGTTGTTTTAGATGTTGAATAAATAATATCGAGCGATTGTTTGTACGAATAACGAAATATTCAAAAACAAAAAAACTATGTTTCAAACATATCGAATTAAAATCCATTTTAATAATTGAAAAATAAATAAGTCTTATTCCCCCAGCTAAGAAATATTTACAATTAAGTTGTAATAATTGTCATGATTTATTTGGATAATATTAAGACACTTTATTTTTTAACGTCTAAAATTAACAAATTAATAAAATTTTGAATAAACAATCGTACTTTGTATTTTTATTAATAGTAATATTTTCTAATAAAATAGTAATATAATAAGAAATGATTAAAGAAAAAAGTATGAAGAATTGTTATAATTGAGTAAATTTAGTGTGCAATTAATTAAATGTCTTAATTCTTGAAGCTTGAAAAAAAGAATGGCGGATTTTTACAGATTTGTTGTTATTCATCGAGATTAAGTATGCAATTGTACAATAAACTCTAATCGAATTACAAAACAAAAACAGTTTTTCTCATGTTACATTTCCGTTACGTAGTCGTAAGGAAGATCAAGATAATGCCACAGCATTTTTCAATATAAAACGCGAATTCCTCCTTGAGAAAACATTGCAAATTGTCGGCCCGTTACGTCACAACTATTAATACAATAAAACGCGCAGCTGCTTAATTTGCCGTCGTGCGATACAAACTACTCCACGAATGTGGCAATTTGCCGTCACTTTGCCTCGATTATGCAGTTAGATGAACGCGTAACATCAAACGAAGCTCCGATCAAACGATAAACGTCATCGCGTGACGTACTTGTGACGTTCTTTTTATATCCTTTTTAACGAATTCTTTGAGACAATTTTCTTATAAAAATGTTTAGCGATTGCAGAATTTCAAATTATGAAAATTATGTCACCAGCGTCATATTCGAGTATTTCTCTCGGAGGAACATGCTTTTCTTATCCTATAAAAACCCATTGATTTAAATTAATTTAAAGTTTTTTAATTTGCGTTTGCATGCTAAGATTTGGCATTTTATATTAAAGAGTCATTGCAAAATGGTATCTTTTTATACAATCAATTTTAAGTTATTGTTTGAGATAACGTGATTATATGTTATATTGTTTTAATCGTGACAATTTTAAATGTCAACATAATTTAAATTGAAATTGAATATATGTACTTGATTTCATGAAACTAATTCAATATATCAAATTATTGTTAATGGCTTCAAATTATAATTAAACTTTTTTTTATTTTATTTTATTTGTTTAATTATTGTATTATTATAATAATTAATCAAATAATTCCATCATCATTCCACAAATGATGTTTAAGATAAAATATTTATTTATAAAATATACAATTTTAACATAATTGGTTGCATACTATAAATTCATGGTTCATATGCAAAATCAATATTTATCCTGAAAAAAACAACATTGAATTAAAATTAAATGTCAGCATTTTATAAAATCATAACAAATAAAATACATTTACTTTAATCCACCAAAAATGTAAACATACAATATTTAACGCACAAGTTATTTTAATTACTGCTTTATAACATTAAATACTTATAATAAATTTAATCGTTAATACATTTATATCAATAATCCGCCATTTATACGATTAGATTCATTAATATAATTATTATTCGTCTGTATGATAATAACAATTGAAGATTGAGTAAGTAGTTTTTTCAATTTATATCAATGTAAGAAATTCGTTTAATTTTGTAACTTCCTAAACGTAATTTGTATTTATCGATAATTGATGATCAAATATTACAATAATTTTTGTCTGAAAAAAAGGAAAAATTTAAGAACAAGTTATTACAGTAATTATTATTACGTTATTATTCATTTTATTTTGATATTATATAAATTCAAGATTTAACGGCTTGCGCGGGTCTCGTTTTGATTATATCACTCTCATTTTCACAAATTAATATATACACTCTAGTAGAAATTTGTCTAGTATCTCGTGAGTTACTAGAGATTTTGTATATAAAATTACTAGTAACTCACGAGTTACTTGAGAAATTTCTACTTGGGCACATTATAAACGATCCTCTTGTTTCAAGATTTTAGAATTTTAAACACATTAGAAAAAGACACAAAATATAAATTCATACATAAAATAACGAAAATAGATTTACTCCGCACGTCTTTGTTTATTTCGTGTGTTTATATACTCTCTTTCCTTTTTCAATTTGTTTCAAAACATTAGAATTTTACGTCAAATAGATTATTTCTAAGAGTGTAATTTTTATCATTTTTTCAAGCTTTGTACCAATTTTTTATCTCGAGTACTTGCTTGTCCATTTTATTTCCATTGTTCCTTTTCCTCACCGTCTTATTATAATTTATAGTCCAAACAATTGATCAGTGTTATCATTTTGTGTAGAATTCTTTCAAAAATCGCGAAACATGCATTAATAGCCGCATTTAACGTCAAAGAAAGACAGATCTAAGAAGATTAGAAACGCTAGCGGCTTTTGTATTGATAACGCGGATCCGATGCTAAAAATAAAAGAACATATTGATCATTCATAAATTCATTGAAAACATCAATGTTTTGATTCCTTATTTCTAGTTGGCAAACTGTGAACATTAATGCAATATTATTGCTGCAACGAGAGATACAAACTGCAGACTTGTACCATCATCGCTTTGAAATAGAATCCAATGCGTTATAATGGTCGCTCGATACGCGTGCAAATTCGGACAATTTCTTCGCTACAGTAGAAATATAAAAGAAAGAAAACGAAAATATCTATAAAAAAAAAAGAAACGAAAAACGCACATTCAAGACTTTTCCAAACATTCCATAAACACTTGCGAAAACGTATAAACATCTTCCGTGTCTGATCATCAACGACGGCGCGTGAACGGCAGCACGATAGCGCGGAACTTTTCGAAAATAAACTAATTGAAAATGGTTCAGTGATACGAGGCTAATTTTTTATTTCCGGGCACGTTTGAAACTCGTCCCACTTGACGGCCTTATTGGTGTCGAGCGATCGAGATGACTCGGTCTGCGACACAATACTAATAAATAAGAAACTCATATTCGCATACAAGCATTCCAGTCACGAGTTACAAGTTCAAAACACGTGGACACACTTATAATTAATTCATTGTATATTTAATGTTTCGCATGACAAATTAAACATATCACATAGTAAGTTACCAGAATTGTTTGATAAAATATTAAATTACGCACACTTCGGCATTCGAGTGTATGCGCGTGGATGTATATTTATATATATATAAATAATAAATATATATATAGGTTGGGAGGTTGAACAGCGCGAATTGAAATTAATGAAAATAAAATGCGTATTTTTTTTACATCGCGACAACTGTCATAAGGATGTAAGTAAACGAATGAATAGAACTCTCATAGCTGTTGCATAATACTGGCGCTTTGCTGCCGATAAGCAATGCCGTTATTTGTTGTTGCACGCGCAGCGCATACATATACAAATGTCATGAACACATTTCGAATTGTTGCTGTACATCTGATCCATTAATTCTCCTCTTTGATACGTCTTCGATCTAAAAAATAAAAAAATGTCAGACACAAAGAGATGAATTTAATGGTTCGACAATGAAGACGAATTTTTGTATCAACAATTTCTTGTCAGCGATGTTGACGTTTTACATAATGCTTCGTAATATTTGATGTTAATTTAAACATTTCAAAAATTCTAAGCGCGGATGATAATTAAATGTTCAGTGTAATTGTATTTATTTAATAAACGTACAGTAATTTGATTCATTAGGCAGATTAATAATTAAATTGCTTAAATGGCTAATTTGTACTTTTAATCAAGTTTTAAGAACAAACACGGCGAGCATTTTTACGTTCGAATTTAACGTTTTGTTCGCAAAAAGTTTATTTTATTCCTTCATGAAAATCTTTTTTTGAATTGTAATTGTTAAGTGGTACTGTAATGAATCGAAACAAGAAATACATATATTATGTAAATAAATCGGTAACTTGAAGAAAATTATATTTTTACATATATATAGGAATAAATTTATGTTGCTTGTAATTGATTAACACACATACAACAATTTACGAAATTTCCATCGTAACTATTCTGTATGCTTTTTAATGTGGTTATAGAAATTTATATATTCTTTATAGAAATTTCGTTACATTATTATATTTCATTTCTACACAAATTTTTTCTACGGTATTTAAAGATTAGTACTAAATAAATGTACTATTGTGTGTCGCATGATAATGTAATATTTTTTATAAAATTTATATATAAAGTCATTATATTATTACTATTAACATAATCTGAACTGATTATTTCAATTATTTAATAAAAATTTATTTCATATATATATAGGTATATATTTATAAATTTATTTGTATACTTTGTGAATGTAATAATTTCAATTTAAAACTTATATATACTTAAATAAAAAAAAATACATATTTAATTAACATTTATTAATAAATATATATTCTTTTAGTTATTAATTAATATCATGATAAAGGTTTGACTTCAGTTTTAAATCAAACTGAGCGCGTTTGATGAATGCATATTTCATTTCGACCTTGATTATACATTTATCCAGTGCTGAGGCGCGCATAAAAATTGTTCGTAACTCTCGGAGAGCTTCGAGGTTTCGGAGCGTTTCGAAATTTCTTTTCTTAACTCTTTATGGCTTCATAAATATATTTACATTATTATTAAGTGTTCATAATGCAAATAGAAAGCAATATTGAATGACTTTAAGTCATTCGAGTAAAATCTATTGTCAATCTGTGGCGTTTTGTAATGTTAATATTAATTGAATATTAATTATAGTATTAATATCAATGGAAATATTAATTTAAAAAGTAACATTGGAAGAAAAATAAGAGACAATTGTTATTAATGATATACTGCAATTATAATTGATTAAATTTAGGTTATACAATTTATATATATAGATAATATCGTTATATTAAATTTTTCGTTAAGAGATATACATTTCAAACCAATTTACAATACTAATACTATTGTACATAAAATTAAACTATTACTTATTTAAAGTTACAAATATAGTTTTGTATTACACGCAATCATTTTCGTTGAAATCTTTTGGCAAGATTAATTAATTTTATTTATTTGCATCATCATTTCAAAAAATGTTTTAAATCTTCACTCTGTCATCAATATAAATTCAATATATAATAATAAGGTATTAATTAACAATTAATATTGAAAATTACAATACACTGTTATTGCTCAGCAGCATACAAGCAGATAGAATGTATTAAAATGAATACTCAAACTACTGTAAAACCGTAGTTCTACTTTAATAAGTATTACATATCATAAAGTAAAAATTACTTACTAAAGTAGAACTACTGTTACTTGTTTGTAATGCATGCATATAGTAATTTTTAATCAATACTAGTCAACAAATTTTCTCATTCTATATATTTTTAACTAGATAAACCATAAATATTGTATATGTTTGCAATTTTCAAAATGTTTTTTTTCAACACTTTTAAAAATTGTTTCAAAATGTTTATTAAATGCAAACTATATTATTTATTTCATGAAAGTCATTTTGGATTCCGTTTAAACCAGTTTAACGAGTGACATAATGTGACATAAATACCTTAGTGTAGATTCATATTAAATTATAAAAATCAAATAAAAAAAATGATTATATATTTGTTTACATTATATATTTAAAAAAGTTGATATCAATTATTTATTGTTTTCTATGTATTATAAGTAAAAATTACTTTTCAATTAAATCATAAGAAAGAAATTTATTATGCATAAAAAATGCGAAGCTATTATTGGTACGGGACTTTAGGAACATTGCCAATCATCTCACTATTTAAGCAAATGTTCACATCTTTATAACTACGCTATTCTGTCTTAACGAATAATCTTCAAGAATATAATAACCAACAATGATGAACATGAAATATTATAAACTAAAATAGTATAGAAATATTACATATGGTATAGAAGACATCGAAGTAAATTTGTTATATTTTATTTTATTATTTTAGTATTTATTATATATAGTGTGTGTTATTTTATTATTTATAATGCGTTATTTTTATTGTTTATAATGTGGTATAGTGTGACATTCAATTTTATTAAAATTATTTATATTAATTCAATTTTTGTAAAATAAGCCAAGGGTTTAAATAAAGAATATATATATATGTGATGTGATACATATATATAGCCATTGTTCTTGTAATTTAATACCTAATAAACTTCGTATATATATGATATATAAATAATACAAATACAAATAGAAAAATACTTATTTTTTACATTAAAATCATTATATTTGAGGTATATCCATGTTAATGTCTACCAGTTGATATGCATATATTATTTTCATGTTAATAATATGTGTACCAATTGATATGCATAGTTTGAACGAATTTAGAAGATTTTCAATTTTTTGGCCAAAATTGCCATTTTTTAAGGTATACCCGTTCAGATATTTTCAAAAAATGACAAAAAATAAATTTTTTCTAATCGATCTGAAATGACTTTTTATCGATTCCTGTGTGGTTTACAATGTCTAAATACGTATTTTTGATTGGTTTAAATGAATTAATGGCTAAATGAGTTAATTGTTTGGCCAAAATTACCAATTGAATAGCCGAGACAATGTCGTTCCGATTTTGACATTGTCGGTTCGAAGTCGGACGATGCAAATTTCTACATCGGATAATACAAGATCGATTTATTTATAGTAATATATAAATATTTTAATAAACTGCACAATATAACAAAACTCATTTTTCGGTAAAATTTATATTTGTTTTTATAATAACATTTATTATTAAAATGCTTTTAAATTGTTAATGGTTTGCAACTTACGTTCAAAAAACGCTATTTTGTAAGATATAATATGTAAATATAATCGTATCGTATAGTAAATTCAAATTATCCTTAAAATAAATGCATTATAAATTTCAACTTTATTATAATACATAATATCAATATTTTGTGTATTACATAGTTTATCTGCCATCTATCGTGAAAAACGTGTTTCATAAAATGTGCTCCAAATGAAAAAATATTATTTTTAAAATGACAATTTAAATCTGGAGACATAAGTCTGTTTCTTTATTCCCGTGGGGGAATAACGAATAAAGAAAATAGAGAATGTTCAAATGGAAAAACCCGTGTTTTATTGGATATTAGGAATCTATAAAAAAATATCATTATGCTGAACATTCATATCTGTCTGGCTTACAATTTAAATCTTCATGCTTTATACGAAATTTACATTTCTATATGATTAATCATTTACAATAGTTGTAATCTATTTTAAATATACAGTGTTCAATCATATGTTCTTATTCGTCAAAACTAAATTTTGGACTGTTTGTAATACTTCTTTATATAGTATTATATTATATAATTTTTATACTTTTTTCAGGCCATGAATGCTTTATTAAAATTAATTAAAGAACAAAGTTCAAGTAATCATTATTTTGTTATCTTTTAATCAAGAGCACTCATCTTTCATAATAAAGAGGACTATCGACTGGACGATGAAGACTGTATTATATTGTTTAACATAAAAGCTGTATGTTACGTTTATTTCGTATTTGGGAATTGTTCATTAATGCTATGGATATACAACATATATGAAATTTTGTACCGCTAAAGAGTTTTAATGTAAACAATAAAATTAGTCCCGAAAATAATAAAAAAAACCTGACAAATATTTCGAAATCATGTTATTAGAAATCTTTTTCTTAATGCGATATTCGTACCTACATCTTATTCAAGATATATATATATATATATATATATATATATATATACACTGAAAAAAATGTTTAACAATTTACTACATAATATATCAAAAGTAGACGACACGTGAAAGTATAAGAAAAATTACTATGTAATGTAGTAATTTTTTGTGTTTTCACGTATCGTCTACTTTTGATATATTACACTGAGAAAAATTAAACATAGAAAATTGCTGTTTATAATACTAATTTGGAGACATTAAAGTAAAAACCCAAAAATTACTATTTTTCCTTGTAAAAATACAGTTTTTCATACCAAATTTTTCTTCTATTTTTTATTATAATGCTATTATAAACAGTAAGTTTTAGGATTTTGTTTTAATGTCGCCAAATTAGTGTTATAAACAGCAATTTTCTACGTTTAATTTTTCTGAGTGTATATAGTAAATTGTTAAATTTTTTTTTTTGAGTATATATATATATATATATATACATAATGTAATTCATGTGTAAATATAAGTGATAAAATTGAAACAAATGAAAGAGTTTGTACAAATTCATCGAAAGCGGTGTTGAATTGATCTATATATCTTACATGCAATTTGTCAACGTGATAAGAAAGGAAATGAATTGCACGAATAATTTTTGCCCGAAATGATTTATAGTGATTTTATGATAAACCAGAGCGGACTTGTCACTTTCGATGAATGTTAAAATGTGGAATGCAAAGAGAGGATGGTCGAAGCATTACACATAACCTGCCGAGATTCTCGGCATACCCCGAAAAGAGCTCGTGGCGAAAATTCCCCTAGATGTTTATGCACCGAACTAACGAAGCCTTTTGCTTGTGCGCAGATTTTTGCGCGCTCGAGCATAGCAGTCAAATTTTTCTAACATTTGCTTATCCCCATCGCGTTTTATTATTCAACCAACGTAATGCGAATAAATTTGATGTAGTTTTGAGAACCAAAAGTGTGTCATAGCGGGTTTTAATATTCTAATACTCACAAAAGGTTATTTTAACAACAATGCGACAGCTCTGCATAATTTTATGTCCTCTTTCGTCCCTTTTTTTTTGTTTTGAAAATAATTTTTACCCACGTGCAATGTTTAAGTGGAATAATGTAAAATAGAAATTCAATGTAGAACAAATGAGAAATTCAATTTTGTACGGCATAAATATACACCGAGAAAATGAAATATGAAATAGAACGATCGTACATACTAAGTTTTAGTAGACAAATGGTAAATTTATTACCATTTTATGTAGCTTGCAGGAGAATGTAGTCAATCACGGGCTTGTTTGGTTTCCACCGATTCTTTTAATGTTTTATTATATATATATATATATATAGTGCGGGTTTTATAATATCTCGACTTAAACATATATTTAACATTGCTCGACGAAATTTGAAAGTTTAATATTACGTTTATTTATTTATTACATTTATATATATATATAATATATTAAATAGTTATTG
>JABFQC010002171.1:0-16850 GCA_022817085.1 Psilanteris sp. ZL-2020
ATAAATAAAATATATATCTGTAAGAATAAACAACATTTTGTTCTGTATTGTATTTTATACAACTATAACACAAAATAGGCAAATTAAGATTTTGAAATTGCTCTAATATTATCCATCAATGTCAGTAAAATCGATTTAATCGATTGAGTTGTAAAATTTTATACAAGAATATAAACGTCAACTTCATTTGTTTTTTTAGAAAGTATTTTCACAATACCGATGTAATTTAATTTGACGCGAACTTTACAAATACAATTATAGGAATTAAATATTCGAATTTAAGTTATATTTTCATTTGAAATCAATATACGGAATAGCAAGTTGTCTTACATTAATACGAAGCATTATTTTTACAATATATATTTATGTATCATCACAAGCTTAGTATTTAAATAAAAAAAGTGCATATTTTATTAAAATTTGATAATAATAATGTCCAATTCTTTCCAAAATGTATAAAGTGTGCTTACGTGCGCGGATATGGGAATGTTTTGAAAAGGGATTTGTTTGTCGTCGTAGGGACTTGTAAATATCAAAGAGCAAACTATCGATCCCTTCGCGTCCACAATCGTAAATATAGGAACACGACTTCTCGTTTCTGCTGAATACGATAGTAGCACAAATTTAGTTATGCACAAACTTAAACTGATGCTGCTTGCGAATACGATGGGAAAGGTTTAAGATATTTTTTAGAATAAATATGTGAGTAAACACAACTAAAATTACAAACATATTTATACAAATACTCTTAATTGGATGGTATGTAAACATTGTCTTACATTCGCGGTTATGTACGTCGTTTCCGTCTACACGCTATTGGTCAAACATTCTTGCTTTTGCGGCTTAATAATGTTACGTTGCGATTATTATTATTTCATTGTCGATTTGTACGCCGTTTTGGGATAGCATTTATTAGTTTGGTGAAAAATGTATTCGAATTAATATTCAATTATTTCAAACCAATATTGTTATGTATGTATTAAAAATATGTATTCCCTTTTTTTATAACAAAATTTATTCATTATTTTAACTGCAACGGACTTTTTTACCAATAAAATAATAAACGATCGAAAGTTTTAGGTTAAATTTCAAAATACGTAATTGATATCATAAAAGCGTATGAAAATTATTTACAAATAAACACGACTAAATATTTTGTGCAAGAATGTGTGTTTAGTTATACAAACGTGAATACTGAAAGTATATAATTATATATAATTTACAGACAATAGTATTTTTAATTAAAATAACAAGCAAACTATTAATTTAAAGCACTTTTGATTGTTTTATTTTTCTATTAATTTTACTATATATTATGAAACAGTAAATAAATTATTTTCAATATTATATTATACGTAATACAATTTCATACATATCGCTTCAAGGCACTGCTGACATAATAGTTAAACGATTTCTGACGAAGCGCTTCTTTGACATTTTCCATTTCTCAATTAATTTTAAATTACTTTTCTATTATATGTAATAACGATTTATGTCGTTATTATTTGATGTTATCGTTAATGGCAATTTTATTATATAATAAAAATTGAAAATTTAAATATTATAATTACTATTATTAGAATATAACCATAAAACACTAACTCGTATTATTAATAATTTCAACTCGCAAAAATAAATTCGTAAATAATATACGGATTAAAATTCTTTGAAACGTTAAATTTGCAATCTGACCTTATTTGATCAATTTCGAGGATTTCAAAGAAGTATTTTAATAATAATAATAATAATAAAAATTAATACAATTGAATATGATATATTTAATTACCTTCACTATTAGATTTTCACAAATACGATGATGATTTTTACTTAAACAAATGATTGAATTAAAAATATTTTTTGCTAGTTATTATAACAAAATATATAATAAAATAAATTTACATTATATTAAACATTTATAAAGTGAACGAATTATATATATATGAAATTAACATAAACCTTATAGACGACAATAAATAGCTACTTCGCTGTAACATTAATTTATAATTATATTCTTATATGTATTACTATGAATAGTATGTGTTTGTAGCTGAAATTATAATCAATAAATTTCCATAAAATTTCCATCATACTTTATACTAAAAAAGTTGCAGCATTTGAAAGTTGAAATCTTTTTATGTAAATATGAGTAAACTACAGGTGTCCAGTTGAAGATGTAGTTTATTCAATGAAACGTGAAAGTAATTATAATATATGCAAATTATTTCTTCACCATACCATTCAAATAAAAAAGCTCCGGTTTATGCATAATTTCATGTTCAGACATATATTTCAATTTAATTTACTTTGAAATTAAATTGTTATAAAATTACAATTAATATTTAATTTTACTACTTACGTGTACATAATATTGTGTCATAGATGTATGGAATTAATACATATGTTTACAAATATATTTATAAATATTATATTTTATTATTTTAATTAAAAATCGTTTTAATGACAGTATAGTGATTGTAATGTCAGTAACATGTAATGGTGTAAGATGCAGGGGCATTATTCCAGAAAAAGAAACATTTTCTAAAGTATTTGTTTAGTGTATAAAATCTTTCGCAAATGATTAAAAATGATCTTTTTCAAGTGCAGAGAAATTTTGACCTAGTCGTTTCAAAGCTTTGGTCCATTTCTATCCAAGCAATGGGCGTTAATACTTTATGATTAATAGTGCTCAAGCTCAGCCCACGTTCAAAGAAGTACTCTTCTAGCAGCTCTTCACTATTCTGTCCTAACCCGATCGTTATTTAATTTCTTTGAGATTAATGTCGAGTCTTTGCACTATACTTTTTGCCACTGTCATTGCACTATGTTTGCTACACTAGACACATAAATCAAATTTCTGTTGTAACGTGCTTTCATGAGTAGGTAAAAGACGCTTTAAAGTCTTTAATGTTGTCATATGCCTTTAGAATAAAGGTATGTTTGTAATAGACAAGTAGGTTTTAAAACTAATATACTAAAAATGACTTAATTTTACATTACTGTTATGAGAAAACATAATTTAACCATTTTTATGATAATTACATCGTAATAAAATAGCTTTAATTTTTGAACTTTTATCGCATGATATATTTGTACATGCAAAAAATATTGATGAATGTATGTAAATAATACCAAAAATACAGCAATGTTTACGGTAAACTTTAGTAATAATTATTAACTGAACTATTGTTTCGTCCTTGAGTTACCAAGTTTTGTATTACTGTCTTTGTCTTGTTAATAGTATTTCCATATAAATTGAAGTACTATAGTATAACATTCCGTGATGCTACTTGAATTACTTATTGTTTATAATAATAGGTCTAATAACATTTACCGTATTGCTTGTAATTTTTATTTGTATGTATATTATATTTTATAATTTTCACATAAAATATTCTATTATGAAATTTAAATGAAATTAATTTCATAAGTTATTATTAAAGTAATATTAATCATCATAATGTAAATGATATATAATCAGTGTATCAGTTTTGTATTACATTAAACCGCAAAATAATAAGACTTTGATTTGTTTATATAATAATTGATTATAAAATATGAAATATTAATATTAAAATATTATATTAAATCTAAAATTTACGTAGACTATGAAATTAATTAATAATTGTCAATTGTTTATAAGTCTATATATTTTTGCTTCTCTTAACTAATTATGATCAAAGTAAGTAATAGTTGTTCTATTTTCAATTTTAGCTAGCACTTCCTCATATTTATTTATTTAAAATGCGTAGGTGGGAAGATAATTTTAGTTGAATTTTATCGATTGGATGCAATTTTCTGAAATGTTCTGTTGTTTTCATTTCCTTGTTCAATATGTTTAATGATATTTTGGGCTTAATTAAACCATGACATCTGATTAACTGGAGACACTTGTTTGAAAAGGAATCGGATGTATTTGTTACCTAATGAGTTCCTAATTTATGCAAAGCCAAAACAATACTTTCAGCAGGAGCGCTTGTATCTGAACGAAAACAAACAACTTAGGCGCTGACATGGTGCAGTAATAAGTTTGGAAATGTGCCGTCGGCGTATAAAGGTCGATGCCCCTGAACGCCCATGTTTGGCCCTGTTCCAGGTGTCAAGAATCTGGCAGGTTGAGGGCGTATCCTGCCAGTTCATGATTCTTCCTTACTTCTTATTGTTAATCATACAGAAGTATTGCGCCACTTTAATATTATTGATTACTATTTAAGGGATATATATGTAAAAAAATATATAAATATGAAATACAATATAAATGTTTATTTATGGAAAGAGTTAAAAATAACTAATTATAGACATATATTTAATATATATGTTAAATTTATTAATTGCATAAGTAAAATCATTTCGAATCCATTTTAGTACTAAACTGATTAATATATATATATATTTTTGTATATATTTATTAACTAACTAATAAATATGAAATTTTAATTGCAAATATATTGTTTCTATTAATTTAACATTCAAAAACGTAATAATTGACTTTATTATTTTCATAATATAATATTTATCTTTGAAAAATATCATTTATCTGATTTAGAAATATTGAATATCGTGAAGTGTGTTAAGAATATTTCGTATTTTATTTAAATATTATAAAATCGGAGAGACGAAAAAGCATTATAATTTGAAAAAGAAAAATCATAAATTCAAATAAACAGTCCCAATGCACGTACGCGTTTCATCTTGGTTTATTAAATTTTTGTATTACATTTTTTGAGGTTTGTTGGTTTCGTTACTATTTTGAAGATAAATTTAATTTCATTATTTTGGTTGGTCTCGTTAGTTTAGATGAAATCATGGCAGTGTATTTTTGTAACAAAAATTCCCTTTAAACAGTTTTGCCGTTGCGCCAGTTGTTTCTGTAATAATAATCAATTCATCAGCTGACTGTAAGAAGTGACTATTAATTAGTTGCGGGACGTTTCTCGAAATTGTTGAAATTTAATTTAAAAAATTTAAATAAAACATTGTATACATTTAAATGAAACAAATCAAAATTAAAATATTTATATTCAAATTACTTTTCATGTAAAACCGGCGTAGTGATTGATTAATTTAAGCATTAGTGCTCGATAACTGAATTTGGCCTGACCTGTCTTTCTTTTTGTTTGTGCTGTGCTTTCTTTCAATTTAATGCGTTATACAAAGAGAATAGTAGTATAAAGTTTTAATGAAATGAAATCGCAGAATGGTAAAAATTGTCGGCACACATGAGAAAGTAATTGCATTACTGCAACGAGTCTCGTCTATGGGATTAACTCAAAATGCAATTCTTCTTTTGAAAAACATGGCACGTAGTTCGCGTAATAACACGTCAGTGTGGTTGCAAAAACTGCTACTACATACGTAAGGGACGACTATTCACCGAGAAGAATGAAATTACATTCGTCAGGTGTTCACGCATACCATGCGCCATTCCTTTATAGATGTTACATACAGTCGTCCTGTAGACAAAGACATAATTGTATGTATATAATATTTATCTGGCATTTCTTTATAATATTCAACAAGCATCTACAAAATAATTTGTAATTTTAAATTTGTAAATGAGTTGTCATTCTCATTACATTCTACCCATATCGCGTGAAATGTATTCAGCTTAAAAAAACGTAATATTCCCAGAAAACAAACGAATATTAGAGCTCGCTGTAATATTTCTTAAATAAAATTTCAGACGTCAGGTTTGTTATTCTTACTGCATTTTGTAACTTAAGAAATATTTTCAAACTTAGCCACAATATTTTCATTGCATAAACTCGTAATAACATTTTTGTACTCGTGCTTATGAAAGATATTGTATATGAAAATTAATTATATGCCAAATATTGTTTTGCAAAAAAGTGTAAAAATGTAAGATAATTATACGCGATGCGTCGGTAATAAAATAAAATATATGCATATTTTCGTGCTCAGACTATAAGTCTTTCGAAATATCAAACATTAAATGTACAAAATTTGCGAAGCGGTAACGACAAAGTAGAACAATAACGTTAGTACTCTTGTTTCGTGTACGATCATATAACTGCAATGAGCTGGGTGACGTTTATGTAACAGTTTTTTGATAACTTTATTTTTATTCAACTGCCAGGTTCGCATCTCTCAATGCGCAGGGTTTTGAGATCGTTATTCGAATAAAAATGTCACGTGCAAAAAGTTGCCGAAACAATGACGCTTTGCTAAAGTAGTGTATTCTTCGATGTATATATCCACACCAATTTAATTATTTGAAAACATAGAAGTCTAAATAAATTAAAAACAATTTAAGTGTAGAACCTAATTTAATAAAACGTATTGGCATAAATAATTTCTTGTTGTTAAATTTTTATTAAATAATTACATTTTTAATACATTTTACATTTTAGTACGATTTTCGTTAATTCACTTATTAAGTATCTTTACTATACCTATATATATTGATTGAAAATAGTAAATAAATATTTTTTATTTGATAAAACGGGAAAAATTGTATACTTTATAAATGTCTCCTTCAATTTCTTTGTATTAACTAATACTGATTTTTGGTTAATAACTATTATGATTTATAGTAAAAATTATAGTAAAAATAAGAAGAAGAAATTATAACATTTCTACAATAGTTTTTTAGTTTTTCAATATCGTGGGATGAGGACAATAATTGTAATTTTCTTAATTATTTGACAACATTTTACAATTTTTTTCGACCAGAAAATAAACATCAATCCCATCAAAAATTGTAAAATTAACTATAATTAGAAGAAATATTTCAATAATTGATTCGTTTGTACTGCATTGTTTGACAATAGAACAACATGTTTTATTATGAATTTACACATGTTAGTTAAGTTCTTTCGTATATAGTCTCTTGTCGATGTCTATATGCAACGTGACGAGCAAACATTGGAAGTTGTTAGACTTATAAAATATTCGTATACACCATGGATCCGAATTCGTTCAGTTTCTGCAAAAGTCGTTCTGCGCTTGTATTTGTTGCTTTCTGTGTTAGTTGCATCTTCTGCTGTTCCTATTTCCTCTGTCAAGAAAGTCGATGTGAAGCCCAAATGGAACTTTCGATGTATCTACAGTTTTCTATATTAGAAAAATATCTTTCGCAATGCACAACTCGACCATGAGACATCGAATACCATTCGACATCATCGTGTATGGAATACCAAACATTTTGTGGTGCGCAGTTCTTTGATTTTTCGTTGCTTCAGTGATTTAGGAGACTTTATGAAGGTTCGTCTTCTGATCACGTCTTTTTGACATCGGTTAAAAATGTATTTTTGTGATTATTTAAATGAAACAAAAAAAAAACAAAGATTTCTTTCATTTTCGAAGATTTCATTTACTTACGTGTAATGTGCTGAAAAGTACACAATTGAAGTTTATAATCATTCTGTATGACTGAATGAAGAAATGCTTGATTAGAAAATATATTTATGGTTAATTACTGATTAATATGATGGGATTTTAGAAAACATTATATACTAGATTTTAAACGATATTCTTGTTCAGCTGATAGCAGAAGTACTCTTCTTTTTAATAAATAATATTGCTCGAGAAAGTAATATATTTTAAATATTGATAGTTAACTATACGTGCGATACAATTTTATGGTGTAGTGACATACATTTAAATGAAACCTTTATAAGAATCAAATTAATTTAATAACGACAGGTTATATGTAGGCATTCGTACACATATAGATACAATTTTGACCTAATAAATGGATAATTATATATGTTTATAATTATTTTTATTTATTATTTATTTATTTTATTTTTAATTATAACAAAATTAAATTACAATTGATAGTATAATTACAATAAAAATTGATTATAAATACAATTTCTTTTTTCTTCTCTTGATTTCTGATTAAATATAAAAAATTATATATATGGCTATTCATTATAATAATTTACTTACAATTATTTTATATTTAAAGATTTTATATAAATTTTTAACGAAAAACAAAACGTGATATTAGGTCAAAGTCATTAAAATTGTATTTTAATGAAGACTTATATTTTAAAACAACAAAAAACATATAATTTAATAATAATTTTATTTTTAATTATTTTTAAATACAAAATAATTTTTATATTTGATATAATCAATAATACTTATTGATTTTTAAATACATAAACACTACCCGAAATAATGCAACAGTTTTATTAAAAAAACTATGTACAATTATTTTATATGGTATTAGAGGCTTAAAAATGGCCAGTTTTAATAAGATAATATAAGAATTTTGTTTTGAAGTTTAATTAAAATATAATTTAAGTTTATAGTAAGGAGTATAAAAGTTAATTTATATTAGAATATGATACAATCATTTATAAACATTGTTTTTATAAATCTATGAAAAGTACTATCATATTTAAAAATAATAACAGAATACATTTTTTAGACTAAAAAAAGTAATATAGAGCTCACATCAAAATGTGGAATTTTTTATTTATAACACAACTGTATATATATATAAATAAACGTTTTATATACATTTCATACATACAAAGATACACATAACAGGAACTACATTTATGTTAAAAATTTACTGATATATGTATACCAATGAATTTTATCAATAATTCTTTCAAAAAATTAATTAAAATTCAAATCATTATATCTGGATTAGTAAAATAAAATTTGTTATTTAAATTATTATTAACAATTTACTATAACGCTTCTCAATATTCGAAACACCATATTAAATTTATTTTTTCATAAAATTTACAAAAATGTCTAGATATATATATATATATATCTATATATATAGACATAGTGTAATTTGAAACATGACCAATTACACTCACAGCGTTTTCTATTAATATATTTTAGCTAGATTTTTATAACAAAATAATCTATAAAAAATTGTGCAAATATTTAATTTTATTTAGCTTCACGTGACTGTAAACTTTATACACTAACGGTGGAAAATAATTTTTATTTTTTCGTATTTGCACGTAAATTTTGACTACGACTCGGTTTCACACTGCACGATTTATTGAATAGCCAATTCTAACTCATAGAATAATGTAGTTGTATGAATAACTCAAATCTAAAGTCGTTGACGAACAAGCAATTCCATTTCACTATATATATAACTGAAATTAACTCTATACCAAATCATTCTTTCTTTTATTAGATTACATCTACGGACTATTGTGTTATTAAGTTTACATTTTTCGCGCGTATAATATTAATACTAATCTTCAATATAAATCACGAATCATTTAGTATACATATAAAAACAATAAACAGCATTGCATAAAGTCATCATATATAATTGACTGAAAATCTCTCTTTATAATGGAAAATTAATTTGAGAGAAATAGACAGTATAATTCGAGAGTGCAGTTAAATTTTGGGTAGGATGTACGGATTTCACCACACGGAGAAAAAAGTATAGTAAAAATTTACTATACTTTATGGTCAGGCAATCAGAAAACCATGTTTTTCCGATTTAATGACTAACAAAAATTAAAAAGATATATAATTCTGATAAATCAAAATTAAATTTGTCAGGATCATAATATTTTTGTTTATATATTCTATTAAATTCTGAAACACAGTTTTTTCATTGCGTTAGTATAAAGTATAGTAAGTTTTTACCATACTTTTTCCTCCGTGCATGAAATAGACATTACAATAAATGACTTATTGGTGTAAATTAGACTAAACTGTGAGTGTAACAAGAGGGTCGAACATTTGAAAAAACAAATGTTTTTCTTCCTAATATGTACAAAACGTGAAATTCATTAGCCACGTGTGTAGTCCGAACTAATTTTTAAATAAATTATCAAAATTAATATTGATTATTCTTAAAACGTAATACATACTTATCCTTTAACGGCATTCATATACGCATATGACTAATTAGGTAACAAAAGCAATATTTCTGTGTCGTATAATTTGAACTGCAGACTAAAATTAACATTTCTAATTATCCTGTCGTGTAATTTAAATTCTAATTTAACTCATGAACAATGCTTTTAATTGATAACTGCTTTTATACAATGATAATTTTGCGAGTGATTATTGGAGAATTTTATTGTTGTTTTTCGTTGTTTCAGAGTAAAAAATGTATGTGTAGGCCAATTGCTATTAATTTCACGTTCTCAAATCCATTGCGTAGACCATGAACAATTTCAATCAACAGCTAATCAAACTGAGTAAAATTGATCATTTACTAAAGCTATCGCGATGTATATGTCATTGACGATTAAGAGTGAGCGTCCTTGTTATCTCATCTCCTGTTCAAATTAATATCTCTTATCCAAAACTATAATATTATCACAATAATACGCTGAATACTTGCCATGTGATAAAATGTATTTCATTGTTTGACTCGATTGAAGCAGAAAGATCTATTTAATACTCTCCAACTAAGAACAAAGCCTGATTATGTATATAAGCTTGTATTAATGGTGCTGAGTTTCAGTCGAGATTTAATGTCTACATCGGGCATAATGTTTCAGTAAACAAACCGTTCACGGTTTGTGATAGTTAAAAGTTTTGCAAAATTATTTAGGGGCTTTAGTTTTAATGTATTTATTTACGCATTTTACATACAATAACTATGTTATTTATAGAATTATTAAAATATATAATTTTAACGTATATAAATTTATTAATAAAATGTATTTGTAATAAGAATAACACGTGAAATTGAAGCGAATAATCATGTAATGGTTTAATGCAATTAAGACACCACGATCAGCAAGAAATAATCGCCTTTTTATAAATATGTGTGAAACTATTATATTATCAATTATTATAATATAGTAATATATATTATTAAATATTATTAAACATGAATGCACTTAGAGCTTGATTAGTAATTAAATGTTTGAGCTATCAGACCATCAAAGCCAATTTACTTTAAAATTAAACTTCTCTGTTGGTATTTTTTATAAACGATTGAAGAATTAATCATTTATTTAATGAATTTTAAATTACAGCTACATCATAACAAGTTCGAAATTTATCTTTACTTTTGAACCGCATATAAATTAGCATACAAAATTTTGTACATATTTCATTAATAAATTTAATGTAGTATAATAATAATACGCCTTATTATATAATTACTTTGATTTTATTATATTAAATTTGTTTATAACATGAATATTATATATGCATAAATATTTAATTATAAAATTGAAAGGGATTGAATTATGTTAGCATGGGTGTTGAAGGAGAATTTTTTATTATGTTAATAGATAGGATAAAAAAATGTTACCCAAAATATGTCATTCGTAATATATATAAAAATTATTTTATGAAAAAAAAAAAATACAAAAACAAACAAAAAAGAAGGATTATTTTAATAATATAAGTATAATTAATTTATCTCACGAAGAGATATTAATTTCAGTCCACTGGATTTATTATATTTGTCGCAACCTTCATTTAAAAAATGTCACTAGCACTAAAAATGAAAATCTATAAAATCGTGTGATGTTTGCAATATGATACCGGTAGTTTTTTCAGAATATCAATCGATTAGTATTCGCATAATACGACTTGTTTCATATATATATACATATATATATATATTAAATTTACTATATATTTGTTTTTGGTAACGTATCTGTATTAAAAAGAGCATTGTATAAGTGTGACTATTATAAAATTTACTTTTCTATTACAAAATTCTATTAAAGTGTAGTATTACTTAAATATTTATTTAAAACTGATATGTACTTTGTCATTATGTGTCAATAGTGGCATTTTTATTAGAATATTAAATACCTTTTACATTACTTGTATTGTTATTAATCCATTGTTTACTTTTTTTTTGAATTCGTAATTTGCTAAAATAATCATTCATATTATGGTGGCATCTTTTGTCATATACATGTTATGATAGATTGTCTATCATACAAAGCAAATAAGTCATCAATAAAAAATGATTATACAAATTTTAATAACATTTCTATCATGTTAGCTGTAAACTACATAAATTACATAGAAAGACCCCAAAAACATTACAATAATAATAATGAAATTTTATATTTTTCAAACATTCTTATATATAAATTGAAACATTCTTTACAACTAATATCTGTTTAAATTGAAAAATAATGTTTTAAATGTTTTTGAAAATTACATCCATAAGTGTACCGAAAAAAGCTCTTCACAAATGTTTTCGATAGATCTGACAGTATAATTGATGTAAAACGTAGAACTTTGGTGTTATCTTTACAGTATATTAAAAGAATTTAAAATTGCGTACTAAATTAATTCAATTCTATCAATTTAAATTTAATTTGACAGTTTATAATTTAATAAGAATTACATATTATGTTAAGCAATCAATAAATCTAATAAACGTATATTTATAATAAAACGTTATACATGAGTTACATTCTTCTTTAATTGCGTATAAACATATAAAATATGTCTTTCGAATGTATAATTTATAAATTAGTCTATTGATTATTGTTTCAGGTTAAATTATTTGACAGCTGGTTTAACTCCTGTTTGGTATCATGCAACTAATGTTGCTCTTCACACTGCTGCCTGTATTTTGGTTACAAAAGTCAGTTTGACCGTTGCATCTTTACGTCCAGGTTTTGCTGCATTATCAGGCCTTTTGTTTGCTGTGCACCCAATTCATACCGAAGCAGTAAGTTCTTAAATACTAACAAAATTAATAAATAAATTAGTGATATATATTAGAAGTAATTAGGATTATCCCAATTAGGATAAACATATCGTATAACTGTTTTCTCTTTGTAGTATAATTATTGCTGCATATATTTAATAAAATTTAAAAATAATTATTAGGTAGAAAAGAAACAACAGTTTTGAATTTTGATAAATATAAGAAAGTTAAAAGGTATTGATTATAAGTCTTGTACAATTTGTTAGTACAATTTTTGATACAAATGGAAATATCTTTCAAATATATTCAATTTGATTCTGTACGATCTGCTGAGAATGTATCACAATTGAATTAAAACAACAGTTGAATTTCAGACAATTAAGTGAAAGTAATTTACAATATTTGTAGTGCTGTTCATTAACTCGGAAGAACATCACCATTTTTGCAAGTTGCTAAACAGGTTTCGAGAAGTTGTAAATATTTAATAAAAATTAAAAATTAAAAATGTAAAAAAAATGTGCCATTTAAGATGTGAAATCGAATGAAAATCTTTTTAAAGTAAATATAATGACCATCAGATCTATTTGGAAGTACGGAGTGAGGTAGACCTTACCGAAAATATTCTCAACGTTTAACATAAATACTCAACTTCAGCATCATTTCGTACGCTCAAGTTGAGTATTATATAGATTTGACTGTTATTTTCAGTTTTTAACTCATCCATAAATTGTAATACAATTTTATATAAACGATTTAATTATAGACATTTTGAATATTTATTTATATTATAGAAATAATCAATATAATACTCAACTTGAGCGTACGAAATGATGCTCAAGTTGAGTATTTATGTCAAACATTGAGAGTATTTTCGGTAAGGGATAACTTTGCCAACATAAAACCCATAAATTGTATTGCATCGCCAATATTAGTATATAACTCTTTGAAATTTGTTAAAATATAATTTGATTGATTTTTTTCTAACTTTAAAATAATAGTCGATATAGTTGTATATAACATATGTATAATATTTTTGAAAAAATAAAACTGTTAAATATTTAACATAATATAACAGTTATTTTTTATAATAATAATAATAATAATAATAATAATAATAATAATAACACAATTTGATATTATTATTATATATTCAACATCGCTTTAATATTGATTTTGATATTAATATCATTTTGCAATTACTGATGAATTATATCTGACGCATATATATATTATAAAGTCGAATAATGTGTGTCAGTTTCTTATAATCATGCCAAATATATATACTGTGGCATTATCAACTATAGTTAAAAGTCTTATCTATCTACAAACTACGTTTCTATAACAATCACATAATAACAATCACATAATAACAATATTTAGTAATGCATATATGATTATTAATTGATTCTTTATAAACTATTCCAAAATGAATTCACTGCTATGATCTACAATTATACAAATTGGTCGTAAATTATCAATTTGGTATCTTTAATATTAAAGATACAATATATATATAATATAATATATATAATGTTAGAAATGTATATAATTTGTATGATTAAATTTACTGTCGATTCGTGAAATTTAATTATTTATGTATTCATTCAACTTTTATTTATTTAATAATACAATTTTAAATTAAAATTCATACGTTGTAGGTTATTATTTTATACACTGTATGGCACGATAATCTGGTTTAATGATATCATCGAGATTTAAATTTACAGCATTCAAATCAGCTTGCATGATTTTACACCTTTATCAAATAATAGGGGTATTTTGTCTGAAGCGTTAGCTCATACAATCGTATAAATCACAGTTGTCCTCTAAGCATCGAAATTGATGGGTCTATATCCCAAGAAATTTTTGTTCGTTCTCAACACTGTAAACTCACACATTTATGGATATCTCTGCAACTATGGACAGCTAATTTTCCATGCGGCCATTACTTTGGTCGATGTAGTTTAGTGTCACATGCAAAGATAGATAACACTCTAATGACATAGTAGAATACTGATTATAGTAGGATATTATGTATAGTCGACTCGGCAAGTTCATATTGAACAGTAATCGGTTTTATGACTAAAATGCCATTTAGCGTTTAGGTCATAAACCATCCGGGAAAAATGTTTGTTAGACCAGATAGTTAGACTGAAATAGAAATATTTATTAGAAGATAATCATCAATTTATTTGTAAATGTCTTTAAGACAGAGCACATACTTTGATGCCATTGAAGAAATTCACTATCAAACGATCGCATTATCAAGTGTACCACTAAACTGTCGAACTAACATTGGAAATAAGTAAATGTGTTTGAATATATGCAACATAGAATATGTTCCATGCATTTATAAATTAAACCATACGGCATAAAATTTATGTCAGCATTCATAACTATATAGACTTCAAGGGAACTTAAATAAATTGAACATAATTTATGTGTTTGAATGTATGTCTCGGTATTAGAACGCGTTTTGGAAATCTTGAACTGAAATATTATTTGACATAACAAAGTCAGAGGAGATATGAAATTGAAAGTCAATATTGATGTACTTTGGTAAGGATATGCTTGTAAATTGCATTTAAGCGCGTAATACAATCTGCTGTTTACCGGTGTCATAAGTCATATGCGGTCATTGATAATAGAGCATGTAAACAGCCATAGCCAAATAGTTAACAAATACCTTGTGGATAAAACGTGGTAGCATTAAGCTGCTTCTAAATAATATTATTCAATTTAAGACATAAAGGGAGCAGAAAGGAAATCATATCATTTATTTAATCAATTAGTTGAAATTTTGATGCTTCATTACTCGCAGAAACTTTCCTGTTACAATTAAAACGAGCCAACCACTTGCTCGTGTTTCTCGAACTCACAATGTTTCAGCTCGAGGGATATTGCGCATCCACGAAATGCCCGAATAAATCCCAGACACAACAAGAACTAGAATGAAACACCAGTTTACTGTTGTGGTTTCATGAACTAACGCGTTATACCCGCTCCTAGTTGTTATCCGGCTATTCACGGATCAAGAATCTTAGTTTCAGTAGATAGATAAAGAGGTATAAGTTTAACAGATAGGTATATGTCAAGTGTATAGAAATATCTTGCTTTTAATATCCGTAGTCCATATGTTATCTTTAAATGAGTATTTATAGTTGCCATCAAAAGGATGGAGATTTTAAGTTTCAAACTCTGGGATGCGAACAAACATTTGTCAGGCGTGTATAATTGAAAAAGCAAAATATAAATTATATTTCAGTATAACACTTTTACAATTGTATTTTATTTTTAATTGTTAGGAATATAATTTGGAGAAACCATATAATTGATTGAGAATAAATTTACAATTATTTTTAAAAAATAACACAAGTACTTTATAATTTATTTTTTCTTTGTGAGTTATATGTATATATATATATGTTCATTGAAAAACAAAATGATATTAATATGATGGAATATATTATATTAATATATTGGCAGTGAAACGTTTATATTTTCGTAATATATTTCTAATTTAACTGTGGATGTTTCAAAATGATCGTCAATGATACAATTTAAATTCAAGTAAAATAACATTATTATATCTTCAATCTTTCTTTCCACTTAATCTCTACACTATATATTCTGAACTTGTGTTTTATGTATTTTCTTCTCTAAATAGACACGCAGATAGATCATTACGTGATTATTGTAAAATTCTTCTTATTATAATTTTTCATTAAATTTTGAATAAGCAATAAAATATGAACAATTTTTCACATGCTTACTACTAACGACCTCATGATCTAAGCTTACTTTTGATTTATACATTTAAAAGTAATAGGGAATTTAAATATTTCCAACTTACGGTAAAGTAAAATTATTTTTATACTTTACCTAAATCGGAGCAATGTTTCTTCTTAACCATTAATGTCTGTTGAATATTATGTCATATAAATTAGCTGTTATTAATATTAATTAATATTATTGTAGGATAATAAGATATTGAGGGGATTAATTTGAGTGGGATTTACAGAATGAAATTATTAATGGAATCCTATAGAGAAATATATTTCAAAATTTATTAAGCTCTAATTATGGCTTAACTGAATTTTATACTTAAATTTATTTATTTATGGTTTATATACACATTCAGTTCAAAATTATTTACCAATGAAAATTGGACTCATTGGTGGTTAAAATTAAATTTTACATAATATATGATTTTAATTGTTTTTCGATAAAAACTACCATAGTATAGTAT